>OMLP01015211.1:0-16877 GCA_900302685.1 Spondyliosoma cantharus | reverse complement strand
GGAGGGAGGGAAAGTGACCTGAGAGAAAGATACGGAGAGAAGAGTCAGCTAAAGATTCAAGCAGACAAGGAGCTTCCATGTTAATAGAAGGCAGGTGTATGTTTACAACAAGACCTCCAACATCAAAACAACAACAACAACATCCAGTGCAGCTGCTGGATTAGGTTTCTATTTGATTTAAGAGTTAAGGCAGTGACAACCCGATGAGGGCCATACCAGGAGAACTGCAACGATTAGTCAATTGCTGGATTATGTCTGCAGCTAACAATTACTTTCAGTATCAATTAAACTGCAAATCATTTCTAAATTAAATCATTTTGTCTATAAAATGTAGGAAAATAGTCCAAGGTGATGTCTTTTTATGTTTTGCTTCGTCGGTCCAAAACCCAAAGATCTCCAGCTTCTCATCAACTCAACATTTTCATCGGTTGCACCAGTGCGTCTGAAATGTAATGGTTTATTTTTCAAACAACTGAAGTCATCGTGATTTCTTGCTGTGATTTAAATGAATAAAAGTTTACATTTTTTCAGCTTTTATTACGGTTAACAATCGCTAACATAATGAGCCAAGAAATTAAAATGTATTATTGGGCACGCCTAAATTATGTGCTGGTGCCCGTACATTAAAAAGTTGAGCACACCAGTGCAACCAGTGTAAAGCATCAGTCTGAAGATCACAGAACAAACGTTCTCTTGTTTCAGCTACTACAATATGATAATTTTATGGCTGAATAAACAAACATCTCCTGACGCTTTGGGAAAATGTACTAGGTTCATCTATAATGAAAATGACAGTGAGCTGCAACCTTAGTCAGCAGCAATAACAACAGGAATTTCTCTCACCTTGGTCCCCCTCAACTTCACAACACTCAAAGAAGGCATATAACAGCTCACTGTTGTCAACAAACGTCCATATATATATCCACTGCTTGTGTCTCAAGTGTCCAACGGCAAGACAGAAGGCCCAGGTAGTGGTTTCACTCAGATTACATCAAATCCATGCTTAGAAAAAAACCTGACTCATCTCTGCTGGGTTCTCTTTCCAAACTCCCTCCGGTGTCACCATTCATAAACCTCTCCACGTCCATTTCCCTCTTTGTTTTTCCACCTCTCCCCCGCTGTCTCTCTCTCCTGAGTGTGTGTGTGTGTGTGTGTGTGTGTGTGTGTGTGTGTGTGTGTGTGTGTGTGTGTGTGTGTGTGTGATCACCTGACCCCTGGCCAACAGGGAAGCAGCTTCCTGCCTGTCTGTCTGTTGCTACTAAGCTCCTTTACATCATGGCTTGATCACCAGCCATGCAAAGAGGATTTATGGCCCTGGTGCACGCAGAATAGTATCTGCTGAGCCCTGGGGACTCGCTGGGGAGCCCGGTGCATTTGCAGCCAACAAGTCAGCCACACAAACTTTAAACCCTTTGTTTTGGTTTGGGCCACGGGGTTATCTAATGTTGTGGTAATGAAGAGTGGGATATCAGAACAGCTCTAACATCCAAACCCTCTAACTGCTGCACATTTTTCAAACAACAACACAACGAAGTAAAGAAAATAACTATTTAAGAAATGTTTCAAATCTAAAACAGATCTTTATACTCCTTTTTGACCACCAGTAACACTAACAACCATGTGAACACCGACTGCGAACAAGAGGACAATGCTCTACTGTAAGATCTGACCTCAGGGTCAGATACAGGCCAGCACCCCTGCTGAGCAACTGACCAGAACCTGAACCTGTCTATGGCTCAAGGTCAGAATCAACGTCAGAATCTCCCTGCTCATCACGACCCTGCTGTTTTTCTTTATGCATATTTCTGACTCATGCTTTAACCTCTGCATACTATGCTGCAGGGTCAACCTGTCCTAATCTGACCTACTGTAGTGTCAGTAGTATTATCCATACATGTCAATAGTATAATCCATGCATACACCGTTGTATGCATGGATTATACCAGACAAATCACCAGGCTTGATTAGCCTGGTGATTTGCAGCTAGCAGGCTACAGAAGACATTTTAACTAGTGCTGCGTGACATAAAGGAAAATCTGCAGCGTGCGATAACATTGTTCAATAATGCTATGATAATAAAGGATCGTAATAAATACTGAGGTGTGCAAATTAGCTTTACAGTTCAGTATGCTGCTAAAACACATCCCAAACCTTGTTGCACTTGTATATTCTGCGACAAAACTATTACAGAGGAAACACTGTGATGCGCCTGGTCTTCAGCTACAGCACAACAATGCAGCTAACAGTGTGGCAGGCAGCTCTTTGTTGAAACAGCTGGTTGAATTGAAGGAGCGAATGGGTGGAGGCAGGAAGGATCAGGGGAGGAGTCGGGGTATGTGGGAAGGGAGACTGAAAGATGGCGTTTGAGGAGGGGAAAGAGAGCGGGACGGACAGACAAAGGCCATTGCTTACAACCCACACAGTGTGATGACCACCAGACATGACCGGTGTCAATCTGTCGACTTTCTTTCCCGGTCTGCGCTCTGCAGTTTGTTTTAAGCTATGGTTCTCACTCACTCTACACCTGCAATAACCAAATAGTTGGTTGCCAGAAAATTAACCGCCAGTCCAAAAGACGTGACCTTATGCCCGTTCTTAAGTGCCACGCCGCTCTCCGCTCCGCTCGCAGAGGACAACAGTAGCAACAGTAGTTCAGACATGAAGTCAGCTGGCAACACTCAGAAGTTCCACAGAGCCCATTGACTTGTAAAAAAATAGCGGTGAGATTAATTTGTAATGAAAATAATGGTTACTTGAAGCCTTAACTCATTCTCTCTTTCTGCTTGAGTTAGGAGGAGAAGGCTCACAGATCAGCACTAAAATGCAAACAATTTTAGAAATGCTAAAGTGTGTGGACTGGCAAGACAACAGTTGTGTTTGGTAAATGTGAGATGCCTTGGCGATGCTATTTGTGCTCCTGACCTTGAAGAGTCAGTTTCTCTGTTCAGTCAGAGGGGCCAACAGCCTGCTCTCCTCATTTAGCTGTTTGTTTTTCCCCATGTACACCTAATACAGTAGCCTTTCTTTGTCTGGGTCCGATATTATCCTTGGTTTAGTCCCAATCCCAACCTCCAATTCTCACTCCCTGCAGGGATAACGGTGGCTTGGGTTGTTGACTCTCACATGCCTGGAACGTCAGACTCATATTATTTAAGGAGGACAAACTTGTTTCTTCTTCACCAGAAGAACACTGATATTATTGTTACTAATCTCAAAGATGACGCCACCCTGAAATAAAACCACCATGCAACCCCCTGGAGAGAGCACTGCAGGTTTGGAAGAAAATGTGTTACAAAATCAGCTGGATAGAAAAGACTTTGAGTCAGGTCTATGATAAAGACACAGAATCACAGTTTACTTACTAATGATTAGGCTGTTTGGAGAGACTGACAATGCACACACTGGCCGCAGACTTGTTTTTTCAAGTTTCATACAGAGGCTAAAATAATACTAAGACAAAAAGACGGAGATGAGAGGTGCATTAATGGATGGGTCAATAGCTATTGGCAGCAGTTTCCCCTCAGGCAGTAATTCTATACTACATGTCAAGGACAAGAAGAGGACATCTGACTGAGCTGCAACCCCGATCAGTATGCAGCAATGTGTTGCAAACACCCAGACTACTACTATTGAGTGATTCCCCATTAATTTACTAAAATGTGTCTTAATTAATGAACCTCCTTTTTATTCACACCAGAACAGAACTGTTTATATTATGAAGTGAGATGAGAATTCAAGGACACATAGCTGTATTTAATACTCCTACAATGAACACCTCACTGACTTTGTTAAGGTAACAGTGAGGGCTTTTGCACTAAAGTGCATGACACTGTACAGGGCTACTGTACTTCATGAACTGGCAACTGATACACGATAATCCAGAACCACGACTCGATTCAATTTTACAACAACAGCTTCACTTTTTCCTGGTGGCTTTTTGCAGGTTCGGGTAAGACAAGTTCAAATAGCATTACAGTGCACGGTCGACTGTAAATAAAGTTTCACCATGTTAGTGTTTGTGGATATTTGTTCTGTCAGGAGGCTGAAGAGTGCAGGTTAAACTGGAATGACTGAGGGCCATTAGCCTCGTTCTCGATCTCCAGTCTCTGCTCACATCTCTGATTTGTTCGGGGACTCAAATAAATTAAGTGAAATTAAATGAACTTGCACACCAATCTGGCTAGATAATCTGGTATGCGTGTGTGGCATGGCTGGAATGACTGGGTGAGATATCAATTTTTCAAGCTGAGCTGTGCCAGAGCTGTTGGTGTTGCAACAGGAATGGTCTGGTTTTTGGGGCTTCACATGATCTAGGAGGAAGAGGACACAATAACTAGGCCAGTTGTTCAATGTTGTCTAAATGCTCTCATCAGTATACAAAACCTGCGGACATCAAACAGCCGTCTCTTTAAATTCTATCCTTTCTAAAACATCTTGTTAGGGTGAAGGTAGAATTCACTGAAGGACCCTTGCATTAGACTGCATTAGTTTTAGATTTCTACCGAATAAACGGGCGACTGAGCCTATCTGAGCTGCTGAACAGTTCTGAGATATGAGCAGTGATTCAGAGGTCTGGAAACCTGTCTAAGAATACACAGAGTAGGTTACCGAGTTGACTGAATGGTGCACTTCAACTAAGTGCTGAGATACAGTACATGTGACAGCCACCGACGCTACAGGCCAGCAGCGATGAACCAACATTGTAAAATGCAAACCAGCATGTAATACAGTACAACCAGGCTGCAGACTGTGGCTGAAGCCCAGCAGCATCCAGGCGGATGCTAAAACTGGCCAGACAGACACAGCGTGGTACTGGACAGCACACAGTTTCTTTGTTTGAGAGGCTGAGACAACTGGTACACCATCCATACTTCATGATAAGATACACCAGGGAGTAGATCGATTACTTGCAAAATCATAATAGATTGCATCTCCCCTTATTTGACACACAGTCTGATGAA
The DNA here is from genome assembly GCA_900302685.1 of Spondyliosoma cantharus. NCBI lineage: Eukaryota > Metazoa > Chordata > Actinopteri > Spariformes > Sparidae > Spondyliosoma > Spondyliosoma cantharus. Next base: position 11,916 of record OMLP01015211.1, on the reverse strand, counting down.
TGCCAAAAATATCTTTCAAATAATGTCATAATCTTCCATTTTTCTTTTGAAAATCTCACTGAAACAAGCTCAACCCAAATAGGGTCAACGTCAATCAATAATATGGATTTAAGCAAGATCAGAAATTAGTATTCTGTATGTCTGAATAATGACATGCACTATTCTCATGTTTAATGCCAAATAAAGAAATCATTTCTGTACGAAATTGCAACTTAAAAAATCATGTCAACTACCATCACCTGGGGTTCAAAGACACAATATGACTACTGTAAACACCTAAAAGGATATTCCAGTGTAAATTTAATCCATGTTCTAACACACCGTGACACCAAGTAGGACACCCCCTCGAGAGATGAAGTTTGCAGACTGCTAGCTTACGCAGTTTTAGCGACCTCAGAAAAGACCGCACGACAACAAAACATTGCAGTAAATGGATCCAAGTTTAAACCGCCATCAAAAAGCCACAAATAATGCTCAGAACAGCACCACACTTTAGCAACAGTACAAATAGGGTCCCGGCACATATTTCGAGGCATCAAACATTTGATATTGTTGCCGGATTTGTCGGAAAAGATAAACAAAACTCACCAGTCCATCTGCGTCCTTGTTGTGGGGAAGCCCGACGAGTCGATTGCCGAGTGCAGTAGATGTGATGATCATTACTGTGGGTTACTCGGTAATCGACTCACAGGGCTTCCCCACAACGGGGGAAGGAGGCTTCTCTGGTTGTGAGTTTTGTTCATCTTTACCGACAAATATCCCTTTAAAGTCTCCTAACAAATAACACTGGCTGGAACCATGATTTGAAGCCTTTGATATAAATTACATAACAAACAGTAAAAACCATAATCCACACAACCCAAACAGAGCGGAACATGAGACCCTGTCTCCCCAGTTGGAGTCCAAGTCGATGTTCTCACCCCATGCCGCGAGAGCTGCTAATACATCTAATCTGGTCTACTACTGACTGGCTGGCTTAACCAACTCACACTTGGGTTTAAATATAATTTGGAGTAATCTGTTTTTGAGAGCAGGATAGCAGCATGGTGTCTTCCAGGCTAATCATTCAGTTGACATATTTGCCAGGAGATGATGTGTGTCTAAGCAAATAGCTTAGATGGAGCGTCAAACTGATTTTTGCAAGATGACTGCAATCACTTGGAAAAAGCAAACGGTCAGAAAGCTGAGACTTTGTTTTTACAATATTACATACTCTATGTAGGGTTGCACGATATGGATTTTCTTCAGCCCGACAACGATAACCAATAATCACCTGCTTCTCGTGGCTGATACCAATAAAATTGCCGATCATTTTTTTTTACATTTTTGTATTTCAAAAAGCAGCTCATAACCTGCAGTTTGTGCACACCAGAGGCTAAGAGTCAATTTGACAAAAGCAGATCATAGCCACATCAAAATGCATGGAACAGATCGGGCAAAACAGGAAGTCAGACAGCTGAGTTTCATAGAGCATTCGGTAAATCTTCAAAATAAAAGGGCTAACAAAATAGTGTTGTAGCACATATGTCTCGAAGCACATGGAACCTCAGGCAGAACACATATGAGATGCAACTAAAACTAAAAAACTAAACACACAAAAAGTAGAAAAAAAAACAGGTTAAATGTGTTTTTAGAACTAAAATTACAAGCCAACTTGAAAGCAGTCTGTTGTTGTTGCTGCCTCCCATTCACTGAAACGAGCTTCTTGAGTGAGTAAATGTGTTTACTCATACAGTGCGAGCTGAATGGCCTGAATCTAGATGAACGGGCCAGTAGAAGATTGGCTTCGCATGCCTGCACAGAGAGGGGTCTGAGGGCATGTGTGTGTATGTGTGTGTGTATAGTTAAAACAATAGCCCCGTTGTCCCCCTATGCCCCTGTAGTGACCTAATGGGTGAGAACTGGGCATGTGCGGCACTGATGGGACAATAGTCCAACAATGCTATTTTGTCCAAATCCACACACGCACAAACACAAATACAGAATCCTGAAAAAACGAGTGAGGGTGTGCGCTTCAGCTCACAGGCTCCACAGCATGTATGGAGAACAGGTAGAAGTTCTGAGGCCTCAAAGCTGAACGGCAACAAAGGTGAAAAGAGAGGCAACAAAGGTTATTCTGCAACAGAGCGGTGGCCATTATGAGCTGGGGCTGAACTCATGAGATGATAACAAAACAAGTAACTGTGACAACAAAAGGTCGGTTGTAGAAAGGCCACAACTGCGACAATAATCCTGCTTGTTTCCCCCAAAAAAAAAAACAACGGGCTATGTAATTTGCTGGAGAACTGCTCTGCGTTCCTGCACAAAGCTAAAGGCCTTACATCCTCAACCATCCCCTGACATGTCCTCTTACAAAAGGTAATGTTTTCCTCACTAACGACCCGCCTGATCTCTCCACATTTTTCTCTTTTCTCACGCACTCATCCATACACTCCCATACACTCGAGGCACCGTAATGAGCAGCAGATCCCACTGAAACCGGGCTAGATTTCTGCTCAGCCGGCTGACTCAGGGTGTTCCAGTTTTCTGCAGGCTACTCCCACTCGCTCCACAACATGCAGCTGTGTTCGCTCCTCCTCCTCCACACTCTTCCACATTCACTCTGCTGCATGAATGCGTATAACCGAGGTGTGCGTCAACAAACCCAAAACACGACGCTCATTTTTGAGGCACAGAGTTGAGTAACATGTTGCTCCTCCAATCTTTTATTTCCCATCGCTGATTGACCTGAGGGCAGAGTTCACAGCCCCATTCATTCATCAATGCAGCGCCTCATTTGTGCTGGGCCTGCGGATCACTGAGGTGATGACACTGCACTGACTCTGCTCAGATGGTCTCAATGAAGCTGTGTTTCAGGCCAAGTTCAAACACCAGCAATATTAACTTTCTATTAGCACCGAGGCTACTATGATAGCTTTTATATTTTACTACTCAGTAGCTAACTTTCAGGAGTAAATCAGACTCCTGTGCTGCTGCGATGTAATCAGACAAGATCCTTAAAAAAAAAAAAAAAAGTCGAGCTAAGTGATGGGAGCACCTATTAAATCAACCAGCAGCCATTTCACAGCCTTTGATCACAGATTAGATCGGTTTAATGGGAGCAGACCAAACACAAAAACGCTACTTTAATTTCACGTGTCACCTGTGTTATGAGGTGATTACGCAGTTCAGTTGTCACGCACACACCGACAAGTAATTATAGGTGTTTGGATAAGGGCTTTGATTAATTTCTATGTGAAGTCCAACATAATGTGCAGCTCAGAGAAAAACCTACACGCGTCATGACAAGGTCAGAATTAAAAGCAATATTTTGACTGAGCATCCAAGCAGTTTGAATCTGAATGAGACCCAGAACATCTAATAATGCTTCATCATGTCATTTTCACAACATGTATATCGCAACAAGGATGAACAGGGTCAGTTACTAAGAAACATAGCATGCCAGATATTTGCTTTATTCTGATAATGACTATCTGTTTGTTGATGTTACAATCTCTGGTTTCTTTAATCCTCTGACAGTAAACTGATATCCTGGGGTTGTGAACATACTAAGACATTTGAGGACGTCATCTTGGGCTTTAGAAAGCACTGATTCTTCACGACTAATTGTCATTTCGTGGACCAAACACCAGATGATTCATCAAGAAAATGATCCGCAGATTATTCCATAATGACAACAATCGCTACAGATACCTACGTCCCCTCACATACCCTCAAATACTGGAGGCCCACATTCAAACGCTTGCTTGCTTACATTCGTATTATCCACATTAATCAATTAACAAGATATCAAAAACAGGACGATTATTAAGAGCCATCAACTGACATTTAGTTCATAAATAATATATCATAATTGAATCTACACATGTTTGACTGTACTGTGTGTAGAAGGTATAAAAATAAACAAGTGACTTCATCAGTCTGGGCAGACTTCAGATGCCAGGCACTAAGCCAAGCTGAATGATAAACAATGAAAACAGGGCTCAGGACGAGACGCTGTCTGAGACGCCGGCTGAACCTGACTTGCAACTTCACAGACTGATGAAATTAGCATGTGACTCGAGTTGAGGCAGGCACAGAACAAGGGAAAGGATCATATACTGTGAGGATATCCTTTAATCAACAGAGCACAGTTTCCACTCAGCGAGACTGGATTAAATCTGATTAACAATTAATTCATCCATTCTCCACTGAAAAGGCTGTCTGTCTTCAATAAATCACACAAATTTGGTCTTGAGATTCTGCATTAAAGTGCGTCACATCTCGTCTCGTTCGAGTCAGATGGTCGCAGATGTGTGACATGCGGTGGCATGCAAGCATTCCTCTAAGGTCCCTGCGATCCAATCAAGTCTCTGAACGGCAGGAATTTGAGGAATGTTACGAGCAAACTGGATGGAAGTATAGAGAGGTGAAGTCATGCCCCTGCCAGTGGACCACCGTGTGAACTTACCGCAGAAAAATATGTGCAGGAGACAAATAACTTTTTTGACCCCTTTTGGATTGTGCCATGAATTGCAGACACGATGTTCGTCAATTTAAAAGACAATATTGCAACTCGAGAAAGTCGCAGGTTGTCGTTAAACAAATCGAGCATGCGACTGTGAAAGTAGGTAATTAGAAAGACTACACACCCGGGCATTCAGCGGTCACCCAGTGTTGGTGACACTGTCTCGTTTAACACTTACACAAACACACGGCTGAATCCTTGTCTAGTCGGCCCCGTATATATAAGATGGCTCACAGAGCTGGCTAACTCTCCTTACACATTACTGGACCTGTCGATATGTCCAGATGTAATGTGATTTTCACCCCTCTCTCCATACTCCATTGCTTAGCTGATGTGACTGCCATGCTGGAATTGGTGACGTATAATGAGTGAGACGATGCGGTTCTCACAAACCCTTTATTGTTAAACTGCTGAATAATAATAATAATTTGATTGTCAAACCTGTGTGTATATTTGCTGATGTATTGAAATCAGAATTTTTTTACTTCCTAATATCCACATCAGTCAAGCTCCGCCATTGACTTTGACAATGAGGTCCCCCCCCCCACGTTGCATCTCTATAACCTAAAAAATACCCATCAGAACTCCTACAAGGAAGTTTTGAAAGCTTGTAAACATACAACTCGTGAGTAATTATGTGTAATTGTACTCATTTTTAAGGGACAAGGACAAGTTTATTCCTGCACACATTCAACATGACTTTGATCAACAAGTTTGTCCCATCATCTACAATCTTACAAACAGTACGCACACCAAATATGTAAACGACTGCTTGTATGTGCTTCAGTTTTCATGAGATTGACCCTTTTGTTACATATGAGCTCAAGGTATGTCATGTCCCTCTGCTGTGCCACAGGCTACCAGCAGCTGTGCTCCACTCTTTGTTGTTGGGGTCAACAGCTGAGACAGGCTGCTTGAACTGCAGCAGGCTCAGCTCCTGATATCCCACATTTTGCACGGCTAATCCTGCCATTCCTGCTCTGCTAGTGTATCACTAGGTTACTGAAACCAGGGTACAAAGCAAGGGTGATCATGACGATTCAATCATGTCCATTCAGGTTTTTGTTTTGCCTCTTTTACACCTCTATAACCACGCCCATGCTTGTCTGGGATGCTAGCACTTGTGTGTATCCGTTAGCCAAGCGCTGGATCTTGACAGGAACTTCACGGCTACGTTATCCAAAAAAGACTGCTTCATCATGCCCCTGTCAGAGCGACAAAGCCACATCTGGAGGCTCCTCCGCACCCCGCTGCCCGCCGACCACCGGTAACAATGGTGACGCAAGATGTGCGGCTAGCCAACCGGCTAACGTTAGCTAGCTCTCAAGTAAAGTTGCATTAGTAAACAACAGGCCATACATTACCAATTCAAGCCGCCCTCCGTCCACTGAGCTGTATCAACAGGTCTGCTAATTGTGCTCAAAGTATAACCAGGTCATCTCCCAGCGAAGGCAGCTAGCAGAAAACCCAGCGCATCTTATAAAACTGTTATCTGGTTACCACGGTTATAGCTCTCCACCCGACACACACCTCCAACGGCTTATAATGAGATAAATCCTCACCCGAAGTGAGATTCTGACTCCTGGGGAACCCGGGATCACCTCCTGGGATCAAATCCGCCGTGTCATGGGTGCGTTTCTCCAAAAGAGAAGCGGGGAAGAGGATTAGCTCTCTAACTGGAAGCTAACTCCGCCGTCCCACACTGAGGAAAAAGGGAATGCAGGAATGTGACGTTCAGTCCGGTCTGCTGGCAGCGGTGACACGTGCACTCAGGACTGAAGCATTGTGGGAAATGTGGTTATTAAGTATTAAAGGAGAAGACAGCTACCTGGTTGATTAAACCGGCTTGACGTGTCACATTATTCACTGCTATCGCCTCCTTACGGACCGTGGGGAGGACAGTTTGATTGAAATAAAATAAAATAAGATAACATTAAAACTCACTTTCCCCTCCTTTTTTAATAATAAAAAAACAGATTTAACCAGCTTGCCTTACATCAGACTAATACGTGTCAAGTACATTCATTATGCCCAAATCATCTATCATAGATAGGAAGAAAAACATATGTGTAGATCTAGATTGTGATGTTTTTCAAAAATAAAAATAAAAATCTCAGATTGACTGGAGTCCAATGACACACGCGTCTAAACGTGAAGTTGATCCAAACATCTAACCACTGTAGAGATAATAAAAAAGAAAAGTAAATAAAATAAATGCAATAGTTTTCAGGTTTTTATCTGCATTTTTAAAAGCTTTTTTCTATTCGTTTTTTAATTAATATATATGTTCTATATAGATATATTCTAATAGAAATTAAATAATAGAAATTAGATATGTATATATAATATATATATCAATATAAATATAAACATCTTTCTTCTACAGCTATTATGTCCAACTTCCAAAACAGACATTTAAGCACATTTTTGTGCCAAACCATAAAATTTGAAAACTGAAAAGTTTTTTAGAGTACTATACTTAGCTCCTAATTTTGAGGTACTGGTAATACATTTTAATCAGAAGAGAACTTATTTATGCCTACACAAACTTAATAAACAAAATGTTTAAAATGTGTAATCTAATAATTAATCTATTAATACATAAATGTACACAAAACGTACACAAAACCACACAATATAATATATGGGATACAATAAAATTAAATAATAATAAATTGAATAAATAGAAGGAAAAAAATACAAATATGAAAATAAAATATTTTTCACTGAGGTCAAACAAAACAAACTTTTTCTGAAGTTGAAGAAATTTTTTTTTAAATAAAAATAATTGTGTTTTTTTCTTTCATTACTATGCTTAACTACTAATAATTTTGAGGTACTGGCACTTTACTTTTAAATGTCCACTATTTGTGGGCAAATATGGGTAAATAATTCCCCTCTTCATTCTCTAAAATGGGTTATTTGGTTATGTGTTGGTTTGTTGTTAGGCTTACATGAGGTGTGAATACAGAGTGAATATACATTTTGACACGATACATAATATAATATACATTCATAACTCTCAACCTAGAATCCTCACAGAATTACAAGTTAACTTTATTTACGTAGCACATTTCATATGACACGTTGCTTCATGTACTTCAGTACAAAGCAAACAAAAATACTAGGCAAAGATTATACATGACAGAAACATTTAAGATAAAAACATATATATATAAAAAAGAAGGTATTACATTTATAAAATCCTTAAAAATAAATGGGAAAAAAATAATTCTAAATTAGAGGTTTTACCCATTAACCATGCACTTTATATCTAACTAAGAACTTGCAGAAAAAGATATTTTAGTTGATTACGCCTCCAAAAACAGCAGAAGACAGTAAAACCCTGCTGGGGAATCTTCTCAGTGAAATCACGACCCCTTGTGGGCAATAGGAAAAGTGCAGCTGTCTTTTTTTCTTTTCTTTTTCTGAAGTGTTAGTGTGTGACTGTGGCTGTGTGAATGTGTACATATTATAAATATACCAGTGGGATTCATCAGGGTCTTTAGTCAACATGGCAGACAGCTGGAAGGCAGAGCTCAGACAGATTGACTGACAGATAGACCTGCCTGTAAACACGACACAGAGCCTCCAGACACTGAAAACAGACAAAATGACACACAGTACAGACAGATGAACTAAACTCTGCATTAAAAGAGAGACAGATACGTCTGAGAGTGGACCGGTAGACAAACAGCCGAGTGGAAAATCATCCCCCTTCTGTCCAGATGGCTACAGACTATGTTCACCAGCCGAGTCAGAGGCTAATTAACTATCATGGTGTGATGGAGACTCCAGCAGGTTACTACACCCCCACACCCACACCCACACCCACCCCCCTCTTCTGTTTCTTGTGTTTCTTCCAGTCAGTCTCCGTTTTTCCTCCCCACACCCTCGCCCAGTTCTGTGTCTATCCTTAGTCGTCCCATAATTACTTTGTTGTCTTCTTCACATCACCCGCAGCGCCTCCCTTCCCATGCTGCTGTGCATTTTCTCTCCGTTTCCCCGTCATCTCCTCTCACACGAGCTCACCTTTAACTTTCTCCTTTTTGATGAGTGCCTGGAAAAAGCCAAACCTTTCATGTGCAATCAAAGCAAAAGTGTCAGAAAACTAGGACTTATGCGGTAAAAAAAGAAAAAAAGGGTCGCTCTCTGTCTTATAAATCTTTCATCTTGTGAATCGACGAGTCTCCGTAGCTGCTCAGGTGTAAAAGTTGATGAGACTCAATGTAATTTGCACTGTTGCCAAGGAAACCAAACTGTTGAGCTGCTATATCATTTTCAATTTCTATAAATGTCTGTACTAATTGCAGTGCATGCAGCACTTTGAGTGTTTCATGCTTCTCCCTGTTCTTAGTGTCTGTAATGATATTAAAGGTGCAGTATGTAGTTTTTGGGGAAGATATTGGAATCAGAAGAGAGAGATCTTCATTGACTGATTTATTTCATTCCTAAACTTTTATCTCTTTGTCCTCATGAGATAACAAACTGACCTTAAAGGACAACACAGTTTATATGTGGCGGACCCTGCCACCTCTCTAGCTCCAAACAGTGTTCTGGGGTCCTTATTTTCCTCTGAGAACAGCTTGTTTATTCAGTTATAGAACAAATAAATATTTCTGAGTTTGTCTTATTACCTCATTAATAGCGTAAATATTAAAATTCTGGGTTTGAATGGATTCTCCAAAAATACATAGTGCCTCTTTAACATTATGTTTTACTTCCTAATGTTTGTTTCCTTCTTAATAGTCATGATAATATCAAAAACACCCACAGAGGACATGCACCATAGTCATAAATGTCGAGGTCAAACAAATCTCAAAGTATAACGATCTCAGCAGTTTCTGAATTTGCATTCAAACATAACATCATGTCACAAGTTTATTTTGTCTGCTCTCTTCTTGTTAAAGTTAACTTCATACCCCTTCAATGCTGGTTTTTTTCACAGCATATTCTGCGGAGCAAGAGAAAGAGAAGCGAAGGCTGAAATTGGCCCTGCTCCTCAGGTCGCCCTGCACAAAGCTGAATCCCCACCAGAGGGATGGTACCAAGGCACCAATTAGCAGTGGAGAGGGCGCATGATGATATTTCCGTGTGCTTGTGGCCTGGGCAGCTCCGTCTGTGCGTTATAAAAGGCAAAACCATAAACATGGAATTAGACAGCACAGGCCCCACAGCCCTTAAGGTCACAGACTCTCCCCTCCTGCGGCTTCTGAGAGCAACGGTGTGATGTAAACAACGCTGGCCAGAAAACCGTTATTACTGTACGTGCGGGTTTCGTAACAGGGCGGCTGATTATTTGTTCTCGTCAGTATGTGAAGTTCATTAGGGCCAGCGGGCCCGCAGCAGCTGTCCGCTGCAGCTCTGCTCTTTTATTGTTGGGTCGAACGGGTGCAGGAGATAGGTGTGGGAGAAAGATCACTGTGAACTAGATAGAGAGAAACTAAGTGGGTGGAAGTGACTGAACATCTCTTTGTGTATAACACAAACACACACACGCGCGCACACACACGGTAACGCTCAGACAAATAAACACACTGAAATTGGCCGGGGTTCAATTTGTTGAGTAACAAAAACATGATAGCTTTCTAACCAGCAGGTGGGGGCAGTAGACAGATCATAGGACTGCAGGACACAGAGCAGCGCTATTATAATGTGCTGCAAGTCAGAGATCTACTGTGAGCTACAGTACATAAAGAGGGTGGAAATAAAACCATATATTACTACATTTAATCTAATCTGATCTACTGAAAAAAGACTGTCAGACATGTATTACAGAATCATTTGGTAATATAATGAACATTAACATAGATATTAATTAAATTCATAATTTCCTTATGGACTTCAACAGACTATCAACAAGCAGCAGCCTTTTTAATTTACTTGGGATGAATCCTCACTCAACTTTGACAATTTAAACATTATTTGAAAGCACAATGCCTCTTTATCTTTTTCTGTGTTAACCGTTTTAAGATCCCGTACAACAGTGACAGCAGCTGCTTATTTTGTAGCAGCAGGTTATACCAAACACAACAGGAAAAGGAAAGTGGAGAAAAAAACCTACATTTTTATGTAAAGCATCACCTATTCTGACCGCTGTTTATGCATGTAGCACCTCAATGAATGATTATTTGCAATATTTATGAATATACCACTTTTTTATTGATTAAAACCCCAAAGGTCCAAATCAATCCCTTCAATTTTCATGAAACGAGACCTTGATTTGGAAGATATTAATGGTCAGCCTCTCAACTGTATCTAAATTCCTTCTATTTCTTACTAACTCTTATTTGTTATTATCTTTATTTATATTGTCTTATAATCTCTCTATTGTGTGATATGTCTATGCCAGATGGAGAAAATGTCATATCCCCAATTTCCCCCCGTAGGATCGATGAAGTATTTATGATAAAGATGCTTGTTCTGAATTATTGTCCAGATCGAAAGGAGACAAACACGTTAATGCTAAATATTAGGTACATTTGTATAAGTTGTGCAAAAACACCTAGAGTTTTTCATTTTTACTTACAAATGTAGTTAAATATTTGAGGGAAAGTAGCCTGATATGTCCCTAAATTAAACATTTCAGCAATTTAATGTTGTCTTTGTTAAGTTTTGTTGACCTATCGCTGTTTTGCCCATATGTGAGCTGATTGTAATGTGTCATAAAATGAGATCTTCCCCATCTCTCTCTTGTTACCCGAACAAGCCTGTGGTCAGTTTGTTTAAGCTGGACTGTGGGTATTTTATTTTTTTTGTAAGAGACTCACGTCTGAAAGGTAAATTAATGGATAATAGTTGGTCACTAAAATGTTGCAGAAAAGGCAAAAATATCGTCCAGCAGGTGACATTCGTAAAGGTCATGTTATGTCCAACTAACATTCCTAAATGCTTAATCGATTATCAAAACCGTTGCCAGCTCTTTCAGTTTACTGGTCGACTAATTGTTGCTGCTCTGTGGACTCAGGAACAAGAAACAGATTTATATTGGTTGTGTAACTTTCCGGCACAAAAGAGTGGGTGCCTAACAGAAGTCAAGAGTAAACAGAGAGGCTTATATCCACGAGATCAAATCAAGTAATGCCGGATGACACGCTGCAGGTAACTGGAGTCCAGTGTGAGTGGGGTACCCCGCCGGTGTGTCATAAAAACAGGGGTTCAGTTAAAAAAGATAAATCAAACTGAACTTGTCTGCTCTTTACTTTGTCCTTGAGCCTCCCTCTCCCGGAGCAGAGGGGCCGCCCTGCTCTTACCCCCACCCTGTCCTGTCCTCGGCAGCATGACACTCCCCCTGCTGTCGAGCCCGGGTAGAGCGCGGACCGTCTGAGGAGTGCGTTGACAGCTCCGGGGCCGTGTGTGCGCCCGCCCGCATGTATGGTGAGCACCCGTTGAGTAGGTGGGTCTGCTGG
>OMLP01015210.1:30694-60255 GCA_900302685.1 Spondyliosoma cantharus | reverse complement strand
GAGGAGGGAGGAACGGAGACAATCGTGGCTCGCGGCTTTGAGACTAAAATAAATATTTGAGTTTATGAATACCTTCCACAGAACAGCTGCTGCATGACTACATGACTTATCTAAGGCGCCAAATGCACGAGCAGCCGCCACGACTCCACTTTCCTTCAGCATTAACGTTATCCGCACTGTATGTTTAACGTTAGCTTGATTGGCGCTCTGGCTGGGCTCTACTGCTGCCTTCAGAAATATATAAACTCGCTGTGTTTCTACAACAGTACTTTCCCTATTGTGTTACTGTGCGGGTAGTTGTATGCTTCTGTGCTTTCGTAACTGCGCAATTCTTCACCGTCAACACCTTCAGAAAATACAAGATAATTAACTATGTCGATGTAGCTACTAGCTAACATCGGGCCATTGCTTCATGTCATCTGCCCACTCCGTGAGAACTGACGGGTGAGCCACTGTCACAGAACTGTCCTCACGGCTTTTTAAAACATCCATACCTCCGATTTTTATCCATTTTGTCGTGAGCATGACAGCTATGCTAGGGGTAAACAACGAGTTCAGCCAGTTCAACCGGAAGAGCATAACCGACTACCGCTATGTACCATGGGTAAACTCGCAAAGTCAGGAATAAGGTGGATAGAGTAACAACACCACTGGCCTTTGGATCGGTTCCCTGTAAGCCTCACTTTCACAATGCTATTTTGTCAGCCAATCTCCCAGGAAAATGAAGAAGACAGGCTGGCAGCCGAGCACCATTTCTATCTGCTCTCACGTCTCCGTTAAAGGTCCTCTTTGTAAGAAAATGTGATTTTTGAGTCTCATTTCCAACTCGTTCGACGCTGACCCTTTGCATCCATTTTTGACAAGCTGGGAAAAGTGTCAGTGTTTGACACTTTGTTTGACTTATTATCATATACCATGCATTTTGCAATAGTTGGGAACAATCGGGGGAAAATACTGCTGGATTTGTTTCCAATAGATTTGCCGTTTTCATCCAGAGGCTGCTTTCTCCTCCTGAAGGTGTTGTGTTATTTCTCTAAGATTTGATCATGTCACGAGTTTGGACCCATATCTCAGCCGCTTTGTCAAGCGCCTGCCCCCACCCATCATGCGAGCCCTCATACCTTCCATTTCCAGCATGCTTTACTGCCGCTGCCAGCCATCTCTCAAACCATTTAACCCTCCAAAGCTGCAGGAGAAACAGACAGAAGTGGAGAGAGGAGCAGCGGGGATGAAAGCTGCCGTGCTTAAATTAATTTCGAGACCACTTACCAAGTTATCAGACACGGGAGGCGCAAAAGGACAGTGCATTTACTCTGCAAGCGGGGCAGTGGGTAAATTGTTAAACGGGACTTGAAATCATGACAGCGTCTGTGCAATGTTCCACTTCAAGTTGGGAGAGGGGAGGCGAAGAGCAGCGATAGTTCAACATGAGGTTTGTTTTGTAGATTGGCGCACTGTTTCAGTCCCAAATCTCTCATTTCTTTTTTATTTCTCGCTCAGTGTCTGCTGCTCGCCGACTCGTTTTCTATCCTCTCCCACAGTCGTGCTGTCTGCAGGCAAGAGAATGACATCCAACTGGCACGTCAACTGATGGAAAGAGAAAACGCTCAGAGAAATGCTTTCCTTCTTTGTGCTCCTTTGAGTGTTAGTCGTGTTTCTATGTGTATAGGAAGGAGATTAAAGGGAAGTATTTAATATTTTCCTGAGTTAACATTTTTGTTGGGCTTTCTCACCATCTGAATGAGCATCTAATCCATCCCGTCATGCTGTTAATGCAACATGTTTACATACCATTAGAGAGCACATTTGCATTGAGTTCAAATTCATGAAACATTGTGCCAAACAAAATCTAAACATCTCTCTGAAAAGAGATAATCAACGTATTCCTCTGCTTAGAATGAATTTATCTTTGAAAAGGTGTCATACACGATTAATTATGATTCATTAAAACACAAGCCACCATTTTTAATTAACAAAAAAGGTCTGAAAGGTCTTAGGCTTTGTCACTGCACGTGGTGAGTTTTGCAAATTGCCTTATTTGTAATTCATTCAAAATAATTCCCCATGCACAGTCGGTCCTGGCTGCAGGCGAGCTAAGCAATGAAACCGAGGTTAAGGACTCCGAAATGTTCTCCGTTAAATGTGTCAAACGAGGCACCATCCAAGTGTCAAACATAAGCCTGTTTAAGTCTGACAGTCCTATCCTCGGGGGAACATTCTCAAATGTTGCCTAATTCCAGTTTTTATTTACCCACAGTTGGACTAATAACAGAGTCGATTTCACAGCAACTCACTCCTACACACTGCTTCACTTGGCTTTAACCATCTTGTGTGAAAGTGGGAAGTGCTATACCAAAGGCCTACTTATTGCAATGGGGCTCATTAACAAAAACCTGGCTGATGCTATTAGGACTTTAACAAGTTTTCTTGTGAGCCGTCAAACTCCAAAGCTGGTGTAATAATTGGCGAAGGTCTTTGTGTTTTGAGAAACCCGGGGAGCACCTGAGATTTACAGCTCGACCTTTTCAGCATGCACACAGGGACTCTTTACTGGGGCTCAACTGGGTCAATTACGTTTTTTGTGCAGATAAAGCATTATCGTTAAGACGTCAACAACAATCAAGAATCATAAAGAATATTGCAATAACTGTACTGTAACTTTTAAAAAATAAAATTGCATTTTTTCCTTTTAGAATTGATTTGCACATAAATATCAATAATGTGAATGTGCCGTTGGTACAGCTTCTGTAAACAGCTGTGAACTGCTATTGAACATAAGCGCTTTGGGACTACCATTGCGACAACTGTTAAACTGTTGTTCTCAAATAGTAGCCTACATTTTCCTCAAAACATTTTTTAAACCATTCATTTTACCATTCATCCATAAGATGGTTTAAAATGCTCTCTCTGGCTTCCTTTTTAATGATTCCAGATCACTAACTTGAACACAAGAATGTTTTTAGAGGATTTTAAAATATGCACTTGACAGCTACATACATGACGGCATGACAAAAGAGGCAAATGCTGTAAATCTCAGGCTAGAAGTTAGCATACTCGCCAGCTCATGATTCATGCAGAAGACATGGAAATAAGAAAGTAAAAATGTCAATGTGCTGCATTGCAAAGTCCAAACCGTATGTGTCGCCATCTTTGTTTTTGGAGGCCAGAAGAGACCTCATTGTATCCGATGCAGAACCCGAGGACACGATGTGATAGCAACGTGTCGGTCACAAGGTATCCACCATCTATTTTACTCTCAATCTGACTATGAATGACAAAATGAACATCAAGCTGTATTGAAGAAGACTCGAAACTAGCAATTTAGACCACAAACTCATTTGGAAACTGTTCACTGAGGTCATAAATTGAGTTAGAAGTAGTTTTCTCACGAGCATACAAACCAGTGGAGTCGCCCCCTGCTGGCCATTAGGAAAGAATGAAGGTTAAAGGCACTTGCGCATTGGCTCCACTCGATAATACACTGTTTTTAGAATATTTTATGTATTAAGCATTGAGAATGTTATTCAACCCACATCATTAGATGAACATTACTCCGTTGTAGGACTTTAAAAATGGCGATATTTTGCATGTAGCATTACTCAATCACGGTAGAGAAAACCATGACTCTGTTGACCGATGGGAGGTACAAAAATGCATGACAGTCAATTCGTCAGTCTCCGTTACAGCACCTTGTATATCGCCTGAAGATGTCACAAAAAACAAGCACAGGATCCATTCTGCTCCCAGTCATGCCTCTAACATATGGGACATGTCAGCAGAGAGGGAGAACAAAGACTAAACGTTTTGGATAGCGAACACGGCCATCTGTAGTTCTTGTCATCTGTCTTTGTAGTTTCAGTTTAGACATTTTAATACACAGACATGCAGACACAGAAAAACCATCCTCCCCATTACTTTCAAATCCTGCTTCCTGCAGCCTTCCAAACGCACAGAGCCAAGGGTGGGTCATTAGTCAAAGCTGGAGGATGAGTCTGTAGCGACGTGTGGTATCCATTCAGCTCTGCGGCAGGATGCCCTTCTGTATTAGTACAGAACTGATGCTGGGATAGACAGAGAAGGCTTCCCCTTTATGTCCTTCTTGAAGTACACCCATATTTCAACTGATCTGTCAGAGAGCCCAGAGCTGAGGACACGACTGGAAGCAGCCACGCGGTTACAGTAGGAAGTCTGACACCGCCGCTGCTTCTCTAGCAAGGAAACAGTGGAGTCGCCACTGTTCAATGAAGACGGTGCCATTTCAATATTTGCAGAGAAAGAGCACATTATGATACCGCTCGAAAATGAACGCTGGTGTTTGATGAGCGAGTGAATAATTGATGATTCAAGCAGGGCCCTAGATTAACTTCATCATCCCAGTCCTGAGAAATAATCTTAACCAATCTGAAGTGACTGTTAATCGACCCAAAATGTTGTTTCCTTACTTTATTATCATGAACAGTTCGTAACGTATTTGCGTTAAGAACTTTTTACTGTGCTCAACTGAAAATCTTCAGTATATTTTGTTGTTGTTTTGTCACATTAATCAGGAGGATTTGTAACTTGACATAAAAAGGAGACCTTCTCTCCTCCCTCTCTCCCTTTTCATCTCTCCCGGTTGTCTAAAGAAGCCTGTGGTAGATTTGTTTGTTTAAAACTGCTGGACTGTGGATTTCTTTGTGAAGGATTCGGGTTGGATTTTCCACAACAGTCCAAAGGATGTGGCTTTATACAGGTTCTTGAGTGAATGAAATGAAATGCAATCATGCAAACTAATGAAATTGCAGTAAGAAAACAGAAACCCTGAGTGACGGCTGTGGGTTTAGCTGTTGACTAGGTTAGCTCTTTTAGCTCCATTAGACCTCACCAACGGCTGCTAACAGCTAACTAGCTCTCTTCCTGCCGCTTACGACACAGATTTGTTCTTCACAGTGTAGACTAGCTACAGGGAAGAAATGCGATGCACATCCCTTCGTTGAAGGTGAGTTTACTTGTTTTTTTGTTCTCGCGATCAGTTGAGCATCCGGTCACTCAGTTGATGGCTGTTAGATGCTTTCGGTTGCCACATAATGACAGGAAATGTCTACAGGTCTCCTCAAAAACATCCAGAGGTGTGACTCAAACTGCAGTCGGCCATTTGGCAGCCTTGTTGGCTTGTGATAACGAATACATTAATGACCCACCGACAAGGACCCATTGGATGATCTGCGATCGGCATCATTTCGGGTTAGAAGGTCAGCAACTACACCCCATAAATAATTAATTAGTTAAGGCACAAGCTAACCACTAATCAAATGCTTAATCTAGGGTTATATACGCTTCTGTTAGATCTTAGGTTATGAAGGTCAGGCCATTTAAAACCAACTTGTCCTGAGCTACCACACACGTCTAAATGGATAATCAGCGCAGCACTGCTGAGGGGAGCGTTGAGGCAAGTGCCGGTGAAAAGGTTAAGTGTGCATGTTTATATACTCCTCTTGACAGTGCCATTAGCAGAAAAAACGCTTATGCTGCGTAAAGCCTTGAGATGTTGACCTTTGCATTATCAGTGTGAAACCTCTCTCATAGTAACATTTGGCTATGAAACCGCGGACAGCCGGGATGCTCTACACCGAGCCATTGTTAAGTCGCAGCTTACTTATGAACAAAGAGGGTTCGTTTTCAACCTGAATGTCCTCGTTCCGCTGTCCAGTGGAAGTGGAGAAAGATTCATCAACTAGCTGCTTTGTTGGGTTAAAAAGTAAGCCTGCACTTTTTTACAATGCCCTCCACTAAAATGCACGTTTTCATGTTGATTAATGGATGTGTGAAATATTAAAATTTATGGCTGCGGTGGCTGTCACACTGTGTAATGCGTGATATGTAGCCTACATACTGATTTAGAGGATCTTATAGATGACTGGGGGAAAAAAAAAAACACTTCACACATTGTAATCATCTACTGTTGTGCATCGCATGAGCATCTTGCGCCACACATCTTTAATCTCCATATTATTAATATTCATAGTCATTTACATGCCCCACATTGAAAACCTTAGCGCAAATTGGACAAATCCAAGTAAGTCCGGTAGAGAATTTAGCAGGAGAAGCTAGCCTGCCTTAATGAAAGAAGAATATAATCCCATGCCATATGTTGTGGACTTGTTATTGTGGCGTATTTCTGTTTGAGTTCGACATGTTGTTGTTTGCATAAAGAATGCACCCAGCCAACATATTGTGAATGATGTGTAAATAATGCATAGGAGAGCACAACAAAAGCATAATGTTTCTTTAAAGCGCTGGACTTGTGTATTATAAATGCATATCAACATTTAGAGATGCTGTAACAGCTGATAAATGCAGACTTAATAGTCGCCCTTGAATAAACTCTCTGATGTGCGAACCGCATTTGATTAATGCGTCCAGAAGTCACAGTGTATAGCGCTGATTGTAATCCACTATGTGAAAAATAAGTTTCTTTCTCTGTGTGCTTCAAAAGTATCCTATCTAATGGCTGCTGGCTGTGATAAAGCAAACATTACACAACAAGATTTTTGGCTGACTTTCAAAAATGCACATAGCTGCTGCAGCATAAACAGAACATAATAGAAAAGCACAGCAAAAGTTTCCATACAGAGAGCTATTAGAGTGAAACAGCCCTGAATGACCTTGAATGAAAATCCAACATCAGAACACATTTATGGGTATCATTAGCCTCACCTTGAGCATTATCTGTTCATCCAGATCATTTTTAGTTTTGTTTTTTTTGCAAAAATTTGGAGATATGCATCTCTCCAACAATGCTCTCAGTGCCATCTGGTCTGTGGATAGCAAAAGATTACATCTGACGACAGCAATGCGTCTTTTCCAAATATAGTGACACCGTCACACATGATAATCCCCCAGATTTGTTAACAGGTTTTGTTTATTCTGCTAAATAGTGCTGTTTGCCTGTCTCCAGGTCATATAAGGAAAAGATTACAACTACATTTCAGCATTAATTTGAGCTTTTTAGCTAAAATGTGCCTCTGAGGTTTTATGCACTTCTGCAGTTCTGAGTTACTCAGTTAGAGGAATTGAGATTAAATGTGGACAAACTGAATATTAATTTTTTTTCAAACCTCGACAAAGACTGCATCACCCTCACCTGTGGGTATCATTTAATGGGCAATCTGATGCTTGGTTTGTTTTTTTAGAAAACAACAGCCTTGAGCTGTTAGATGATGAGCGCTTGTCTGTTTGCCTATCATTGGTCGCTGGAAGCCAGTTTTGACAAGCACGAAGCCTCCAGGAGATGCCCCGGACCACACACTGTCGTCTGTCTTTTCAACTTCAGGCTCACGGTGCAGCAAATGAATAACAACCAAACAACAGCAGCGAAACTGATCAAGGGATGCATAATCAAAGATTTTGTAAATAATTTCCAGGTTGAGACACATGATCAACAAAACGGATGATTGTCAGCTTGGACAAAACGTGAACGAGCAGAATAAAATAAAAAAAATAAAGGCAGCCATAAACATTTTCTAAAACGAGTTGTGTTTTCATTTGTAATTGGATCAGTGACAGATGAGAATGCCGACAAGTCCTCATCTGTGAATCAATAACTCAAATTCATGCATGGAAGACGTGCAAGTTGATTTTTGCACCTCACGCAGTCCAAAGCACTCACATGAATTTATTCATACGTTCTGTGCTGACAGCAGGCTGTAAATAATCATTTGGCTCATACAAGTGGTGGAAGCATATTGTCTGAGGAATAGATTGCTGTCTGAGATTCCTCAGCTGTCTTCCTGTTTTAATTCCCAGACAAATGAGACATACGCAAGTTTTGACAGATTGTCTGTCAGTCAGTGTGTGATAGCACTCTATGTGCGTATGCTTGGGTGTGTGTGTGTTTGTTTCTGGATATTTTGGGACAGTCTTGTCATTGCGCAGTGCAGCGTCGGAAGAATATTCCCTCGAAAACAAATATGTAGTGTTCTAAAAATGTCAACCAACAAGTTGATTGCTCGCAAACCCCGCAAAATCTCCTTGAACAAGACTTGAGTCCATTTCAGCATGGCATGGGCGATGAAACATTCATTTCATTGGGTTGTTTTTCTTACTCAATAAATAAACCCTTCATGCAAATGCTTGCTTAAAGGTTGCCTCCAACAATTTTACACAAAAAAGTGTGTTTACATCTTGGGGAGTACTACTACTGCAATACGTAACTTTTGCCACTAGGGGGCTCTCTATCAAAACATTCTGCTCTGATTCGGATTTATCTTCACTCCTGTTTATTAACCTGACTTCAACACTGCACGACAAGGTAAATAAACACAAATGTTCCTGCCATCAAACTCCCTTCCCCGTTGATGTATTCACCATTACACAACCACCGCCGACCATCTGATGTGACTCGGGCAGAGATGTTTATAGAGCTGGTTACATCATGCCTTTAAGTTTTATTCGTGTTGACTTCCATTTCCCGGAAGTAGCTACAGGCGAACACGTGAACACATTTCTCTGGATTTCGAACATTGTTGCAAACATTTTGAATAACATAAGTACACAACTCACCAATATATATAGCAAAGCTCTTGTTGCGTTGGACATTTTAATGCAGAAGTCCTACTTATTAATGCAAATTCATTGTACACTTGTGTTGAGTCAACAGCGCTGCTACAGCAGTGCCACTTCGTTTCTTTTTACATATTGACATTTGTCATTACCTCACATGAGTGATGTTAAATGGAAGCAAATGGTGCAGTGAGATGTATAAGAATGATGGCCCCCCTCAGGCCATGAATAACTCAGAGACCTTCACAGTCACTGAATCTCTAAAGGGGTTCTCTGTATACTGCAGAATACATGGAGGATATGTAAATGGTAATGTGCTCACAAACCCTGCATTTTTTTGGTGGGTGTGTGCACATGCACACAAATGTGTCCAGGACTGTTGTGTTCTTCCAGCTCTCGCAAATTGATTTCAGCAGGTTCAGATCCCTGCTCCTGCTCCTGCTCCTGCTCCGGCCCACCTTCCTCACCAATTATCTGCCACCATGTTGGCCACTGCTCTCTGACATGTGGGCTGCAGATGGCCATCCTGTGTAGCACCGCCAGCACAGGGGCAACTGTTCCCCGTGCAGAACAATTGTCACGATTTGCCACATGACACTTTCATTCTAATGAGTCTCATTCACCAGAATCACCATGTCAGAGGGAGTGCATACACAAAAGGTTTCTCTGTACTCCTGCACAGACGAGGTTCAACTCTCAGAGCGCAGCGGCACACTCTTGAGGAATCAATGTGTGAGGCGTTGCAAAGAAGGCCAGCAAAGAACACTTGATGGTAGATGAGAGCTCTACCTACACTGGATCATCCTATAAAAACATATTGACCACATGGGACATTCACCTGTCACGCACGGTGTATCTACTGCTCCCTCCAAAGTCAATCACCATTATAGAGCTGGCTGTAATGTAATTGCCCACCATATGGGCAGATGGTCCCTTTACTGCATGTTTATCATGTGACACTGCACATTCAGCCATCTTTTAATTTGATGAAACCTCTGTCAGTGGGCCCTATATTATGGGGTTCAAGCGATAATGATTAGCTGAATCCCATCACAGCCGCAATAGATAATGTGTGTTTCTTTATTTAATGCTGTAAGTAATAAAGGGGAGAGCAATTACTGCGGTGCTGTTCAGAACATTACAAGGTTTTTGGCCCTTCTCCTTCAGTCCACCATTCATCTCACTGAGATCAAGGCTCAATGTTTTTCTCAGTCTGCGTTGCGTGAATATAGATGGGAGACAAACTGGTAATGGCTTTGACTTTGGAAGAAAAATTTCATAAACATTGTCACTTTTGAGTGACTTTCACAAGATGGATGTTTAAAGGGTGACATATACATTAAGGGATGACCTATAATGCTTTTAGTTTTTTTTCTTTTTTCTTTCCTTCATCACCTTATTTGCAGTTGGCTCTTGTCCATGTAAAAGATCTTGAAAGTTAAAAAACCCAAAGTCTGCACCATCAGAAGCTCCCCTCTCCCACAGAAAACGCTACACCTGAAACGCCTCGTCAGTAGTCCCGCCTTTAATCATGTGACTTCATAACGTCACACCACCTCATGGAGTCATAATTTATGTCTAGCGGCTAGTTTGGCACATCGCTCTGTTGTTGTTATTAGTGCTGGCTCAAGCATGTGTCAGCTGACCAATCAGAGGAGACTGGGTATTTGGGAGGGGGGTCCTTAAAGACACAGGAGCTAAAAGAGAGTGTTTCCGACAGAGGGGGAGTACAGTGCTGCAGCGCTTGGGCAGCATGAGAAAACTGATGTGTTTTTTTTTTGCATTAAAACTTGTAAACCTATGAGTCCAACATTTTTGTGAATGTACACTTTGATGTGTAAAATTGGTGGAGTTACCCATTAAATGTCGCGTAATAGTCTAACGAAATAGATTATTTAATAAAAATGTACTTTTTATTCTTCATTTAGAAAAGAAGTAAAGAAGTAAGCTCATTGTGACCTTCTCAATTCCAGCCCTACCTGGTGCCAGTACCTGGATCATTAATCATTTGCTGTGTAATATCATCACTGACTATACTGCCAGAATTATGACAGACAGGTAACCTCTGTGATCACCATAATAACACTGGGATAATGTACTGTATAATGTGATGGATTCACTTGCTTGGTGGTTTGTTTGGAGGTTCATCAGTCAAATCAGTTTCCAGTAGATTACTTCTTCTCAGTGGGAGAAAGGTCTTATTAAGGCTGACAAACTGATTATGAGCTCTCTCTCCTGCTTCCCCTCTTACCTTCAGTGTAATTACTTCTGCCACTGAGGTTATGCTTGCAGTCGCATTTGTTTGTCATTTTGCTAGTTAGCGGGGAGTATCAGAAACGTCGGGACAGCTTTCAGTGAAATTTGGTGAAATGTTCAGCCTGTGGTCGAGGAAGAGTTTATTCTTATTATTATCATTGTCGAGATTATGATACAAGACAGGCATTTTTGCCCCATGTCAGATTTGTATTACTTTGCACATTTTCCTGCACATTTTCCGTTATTACTGCAACAAATCTAGAGAGCCGTGCAGCCTTGCTGGCACGGGTCTGCACTCGCTCGCTCGCTGATTTCTGGTGTTGAGATGGTTTTGGAGGAGCCGCTTGCCTGGCTGAACATTATATGAGAACATGACCAATGAGCAAAGCAACAACATTGTTCTTCCAACATTTTTTTTTTTTTTTTGTACTTCACATCTCATGACCGTTCCCAGTTTGTTAGAGTGAATATACATCAGGCAGCTTTCCATGTACGACACCAGCGATTACTGCTTTTCGGGGTGTGTTTGTGAGACAGTTGAGGTTTATGATGCAAATAATACATGCTGCTAAGAGAATAAAAAACAGGCAAAGGAGAAGAACAGATGGCACATCTAAGAGTTTTTTCTCATGAAAAATGCATCACAATGCAATCCAGCCTTACAAAACAACTATTGGCAAAAGTGGGAATTCACTGTTTTACTCTAACGAACTGGAGAGCAGACTGGATCGAGTGCGTTGTTTGAGCGAGAGTCTCCCGCCCTCGCGCTGCAGGCATGACTGTCACAGGTGAGGAGTGTAACAAGCAGCCTCCGTCTGGCCGATTCAAACACATGCACATGCCCTGTGATCTGAGCCGGCATGACAGCCAATCCTGTCAGCCGCTCGCAATGTCACGCTTCTTATCTGCGCTAACAACAGCCGCTCAATCTCACGGCAGAGATGAGGAGGTGTAGCGTGTCTAATCTGCTGAGTTAAAGTAATTACTGCAGCACTAGTTAATGAACAAATAGAATAGAATAGAATGAAATTACTGCATGCAATTATAAAGCGCGCCGTCTATACAAATAAGTGCCCCGTCAAAATAGATGCAAGATTATGCAAACAATACAAGGCAGTTAGAGCTGCGATGGACCGGATAACAGACGACTGCGCAAAAAGTGACAATGCACTTGATAACTTTGGCTCCACTTTGTTTATACGAAGGCTCGCGCATGTATAATGAGTTAATGATTCGAATCAATGAGCTGTCCAAAATATAGCTGTACTGTTTTTTTCTCGGGGGGCCAAAGTTGGTGAGCAATCACATCAATATTGGCTTTCCTCTGACTAAGAAAGTACAAAACAACGAGTATGTTTTACAATGGCTGTGCATGTGTGTGTTTCCTGCATGTTCTGCAGGGGTTGTCGGGTCAGTGAAGCCGCATGCCGTATCTCTGGTATCCACTGTGCCTGCTGTCAACAATAAACAACATTTACATGAATGTTCCCCTGCACCAGGTTTCATATTAAAGCTGCAATGTATGAAACCTGATAAGCATATCTCCCAGATAGCAGAGTATCCACAAGTAATAATCATGCAAACCATCCTCAGACACTGTGGATTCGCTGCAGGAGAATAAGAATTCTGCTTTTTCTCTTCTCCTGCAGCCAGGGACGGCGCCAGCACTTATTTCAGGACGTCCTCCATCCTTAACATGATATACAGCTTGCCTAAAGACTCCTGTTCCATAGCTGCAATCACCTTTCCATATATTCACTTTATTGAACGACAATGATCGCACCTATTTGATTTGAATAGATCTGAAGATCCACATAGGCAAATCATAGCATCAATTCCATTTTCTGCATTCACCCCTATCTCTTTTCAAGTCGCCCCTCAGACCAGAGTTACAAGTAGTGGTTGAAGTCTCTCGAACATCATTAGTAGTTAAACAGATGTAAAAATCAGTTATAAAATGGATGGAAACAGCAAACATTTCGCAATTGTCTCATGCTTGTTATAAAGAAAAGCGCAATAACACACTGAAATGACAGAGAGTTCTAATCACCCTCGGTTTGAAACCTTGAAAAACCTCGGCTCTGATGGCTACGTAACCCTGACACTTCACCCTACCCCTCTGTTCCAACTAGAATCAGGACACCCCACCCGGGACACTAAACTCAAAGTTAGGGCTAAGTGGTAGAGACAAGGGGTGCACTGGCTTTGGGACATAGTCTCACCTGCCTTTGATGCACCATGAACCCAACCACATGATAGTAATGCAAACATTTGTCTGGAGCTGTTTGATTTTTTTTGCATTTAAATGCACAGTAGAATATCTGGATCCTCTCCATCAAAACAAAAGACAAATAAAAATAATCTTGGCGGCAACGATCTGTTTCAATGAGTGAATGCAGTAAAGATAAAGTTTATTACAGCAGATAATGTGTGATAATACAGTCTTGACACAAAGTCTTTATGAGCAAGGGGCGTTTGCCCTGAGCAGCAGTGAGATAAATCCACCCATCGAGTCCAGGCGCTGGTGTTGGTTGTGGCTGATGACTCTTCTGAGACAGATAGGCTGTTGGAGTGATGGAGTGATAAAGCCGGTGAGTCCACGAAGCCTGTGTGGTTAGGGGGAGGTGTAGGGGGCGTGCAAAACAGCAGCATGAATGAACTAAAGGCAGAGAGAGAAGCTTATTCTAATAAGACATCAGTCAGATGATAGGCTAAGATTGTAGGTGTGTCACTGTGCCAGCTACAACTGCCCCTATTAACTGGGAAACACAATGGGTCCACACAAGGGCAAAACTAATTATATTTCTGTATTTCCTTATTTACACTAACTTTATGCAAATAAAATGGTCCAAAAAAAAACTGCTAAGGTGAAGAAAAAGCCTATTGAAAGAGAAAAATGCATAAAACTACATAAACTTCCATCATTTCCAAGATTAGGGATTTAAAAAGATCTTATATAAACTATATATTGTTGTATTTGAACTCTTATTGGCTACATGATGCCTCAATCATCCAGAGGATGGCGAGTAAGTGGCCAGAGAGAAGAAATTAGAGATAGAGGGTCACTTGTCTACATGATCACTCAATTGCCGTTGTAGGCTGTAGGGCAGACTTAGAAGCTCCTATCTGCTCAAATGAGCTGTCAATCAAACGGCTACCACAATGTTTTCCTGAACTTAACCAACTAGTAGTCAACTATGTATTTCTCTTGCCTAAATCCAACTAACTGTGACCTGCGTACTTGCTTCTCATGCAGCCAGTGTGGTGGAAATCCTATTTGAGAAGTGGACAAATAAAGATGAATAAACAAAAGGTTGTTTTTGTGCAATTTAATAAAGTGGTATAAAAGCGCTATTCACACCAGGGCATTGAGGGTGAGTCAGATATCAAACTACAAAGAAAGTCCAAGTTTGTAGAATAGTAGGAGGACAAGACTAAAAGGGAGGTTTCAGAGCGAAGCACCAAAATGTACGAACGGCCTTGAATGTATCGCATACCTACGTAGGACTGATAAGCGTCCTGAAAACAGAATGTTATGTGCATATTAATACCATATAAGATTTAAAGGTAGTTCAATGTTATATGAATTTACCTCAATACGTTTATATGTGAGGTTAATGACATCATATGAGGCTGTAGATGGTGATTTCCTACAGTTACATAACAAAAACAGCACAACAAAACATCCCATTTGAGAGGCGTCAAAATTGCTGGAGATCGTTTTTGAGTTGTCACCGTTTTCATCCCACTTGAGCTTGAATTGTAATGCCTTCAAAACGTTGGTCGCATCCTGTCACATCGCAGTGTAACACATGCACCGAGACAGGCACGAACGAGCCGATGGTTTTAAAGTGTATTGACACTTCCTCGTCACGTCGATTCGTCCTGTTGTGATGCGTTCAGCCGTTTCTCTACAGCAATGCGGTGAGCGGGAGCCTCCGCTACTACAGTACCTGCACTCAAGTGGGGCCAAGTAAGAGGAGTAACAAACCGGAACGAAAGGCAATCGTTTTCGTCGGTGAGTGTCGACCACTTCCATGCACGTGTGTGCACGAATACACACAGACCCGAGGGGCAACGTTGCTCTCTCTCTAATCAATATTTTTGCTAACAGAGAGACAAACAAAATGTTGATTTCTGAAAGCAACTGTTTCACCATAGGGTTCCCTGTTTGCACTCATTATCTCTCGGGCTAAAATAATCAATCCATAGGCAGATGGCCTCTCAAGGAGGTACAGGATTCCAGTATTAAGTCATGCGGTAAGTCCACCAAAGCTTATTATTGGTAAACATAAGGAGAATATTATCAGGACCGGATTCCAGGTGGTCAAGACTTTTATTATGACAATTTTAATTAGTGTTTTTGTTCGTTTGTTGCGACTAATTCAGCAGCAGGACACATTATGAGTCTGAACAATGTTTCCTCAAATAATAGAAAGTTGTGATATAATTCAGAGTGGCTGTCTAATCCTCTCTACTCTCTTCATCCGAAATGAGTCAAGTCTGAATCCTAGAGCTGTTTTTCAGGGACCGGTAGAATGAAGTAAGCTGTAACTCATCGCTTAAATTCGAGTGTCAACAGTGCAGCGAAGCTGTGTGACTGTCGCAAAGCAGTATCAGCAATGTTTTTAGACCTTCTCTTGTTTTTGTCTCCAAGTCAATTACATTGTATTTCTCATCTGGATCCAGATTTCCCCAACACACCTGTCGGGCTGATGTAACAGTTTGATCCAAGGTTTCTACGTCATTAACTGTTCTTCGTGTGCAGAATTTGAATAAATATAAATGAAATAATCAAATGAATCATCTTTTTCTTTCTCTGTGATAAGCAACAAACATTTTTCAAGCCTCCAGTTGAACAGGACACTTGTGTGAACCTTGTTACGACTGTTAAAACTATGACACGACTTGACTCTTGGGTCATGACTACAACTTTTTATTGCAGTTCTCAAGGAAAACGAGGGTTTGACCAAACTTTATAATGAACAATAGTTTGCGTCCTCCCTTCTGGCTGTCAACGACTCTGCGTGCGATGAGTTCACACTTTTGACTGCGTGCTTGTTGCCTCATTTGTCATTGTTTCATCTAGTTTGTCACTTGTCCAATTTGCGCTGAAACCCGGAGGCAAAATGCAAGATGTTTGTCAAAGATCAAAAGCCAGCGTGGCGCACAGTGCATCATCTCCAGCGTGCATTCTGTGAACGTCTGTGACAAAGTGCGAGGGCTTTTTGTTCGGACTGATGATTCTTTGTCTTGATAAATTAATGATATTGTCATTCAGAGTAGAGAGACACTGGATAATGCTTGCAGTTTGTAGTCGTTGTGTTTTTAATTTTACTCTTTTTTTTTTTTGCCATAATACCGAAGTCAGATAATTAACACCTTGGAACAGACGGTGTTTATGTATTTGGTGTATATGTATTGATGTATAAAGCTGAAAGCGAATATCTCTTAAATCTCTGTTTACCTCACTAAACCTAACCTTGCTGTATTTTAGGCAAAACCCATTAAAAATAATAACTGACTTCGAGACGAGGGAACCGGAAGTACAATTTAACGTCCGGGTTTGAACTCTACTGGGCTTTTCGATTGCCTGTTGTTGATCTCAGGATGACCTCGAGGGACTTTCTTCAATTTTGCACAAATGTCCAATTGGACTCCAGGATGAATTGATTAGAATTTGCTGGTCAAAGTTCACTGTGATCTGAGGATAAATTGATGAAGGGAGGTTAGTTTATATCCAAAAGGTCAAAGGTCAACTTCACTGCGACACCATAATGATCTGCCAAAGCACTTTTCTGGCCATTATTAAACGCCATAACTCAGGAAGTGACCATAATTCACATTTGATCGGATACTGAATTGGTGATACGACTCTTCAAACTGTGGTGACTGATTAGATCTTCTGTGCTGTCGGGTTGAAGATGTGTGTGAAACGTTGTCATTAGTAGAATCAGCGTTACGGGCCAAACATGTGAGTATGATATCATTTCACTGTTTTTGTCTGTTTCTCTCAATGAGCTTATACTCGAGCTCCATCCTGACCCAATAGACATACAGCAGAAGTCCAGGCCGAGCTCACTGGTTCGCTGGTTCTGATCAGACATGACATTAAAAACACTGAAAGGTGAAGTGAGTAACACTGATCATCTTGCAACAAAACAATGTTCTGGGAAACCTTGGCTCGTGGCGTTCATGTGGATGCCACTTGGCACGCACCACCCACCCAAACGACATTGTACACCTCCTCATGGGAGAGGAACTACCAGATGGCAGTGGCCCCCCCAGCAGGATAATGCACTCTACGACACACAAAAACAACTGCTCAGGAATGGCCCGGGCCTCCACGTCCGATCCATCATCCATGAGATGTGCCGGATCCATGGAGGCTCCGCCTAGCAACCCACAAGACTCACAATATCCAACACCCCAATGCCAGACACCACGCGCCAGCCCCAGAGTCTTTAATTACCTTGTTGTACTTCTCAACACAACTTAATAATGATCTCTCACTGATCACACTTTATTTCCTGCTTGCATGAGGGACACTCGAACTAATTTGACAGCTAATTTGAACATTCGAGAATCCAGTTCCCTGCACTGACTCATGCTTTCAACACCTTTGGTCTCACTGTTGCTCACAGTCTGTCATTTTTTTCTGGTCTGTAATCACTATCATTATTTTTCTTTTTCCAATACTGTTTCACTCGCCGTCCAATTCCAGCTCCTTTCCTCAACCTTGAGCAGACGTTTGTTTAGCTCGCTGCACAGCTATCCATGAAAATGTCCTATATACTTACGCGTGAGGACGGTTTTACCCCGTGTCCTGTGCTTTAAACAGTGAGTTTGTGAGATGTTTCGAGCGGCCACGTTTCAATAACAGCCAGTGTTTTGTCAGCACAAAGAGAATCAGATGAACAGAAACTCTTTCCCATGCATACGCAAACTCAAAAAACACAAACACCAAGTCATGTCCACCGATCAGTGCTCGTCGGGATGATGTTTGCGCTCCTCGTCTACTCTGTCAAACACTCGCCGGAGTCGTCTGAGGGGATTCTCATTCAGTGATGACAGTGTAATTACAGAGCTCCTGGGATACGGCAGGTTTTCATAGCAGTGTGTGACAGCCATGAATTTAAGGCCATTCAAACTCCCCTTGTTTGGCGATAAGTTGTTAAATCCTGACATCCTACTGTACTGTTCTAAAGAACAATCGAGTGATGAACGCGTCTGGCTGCGGCGCTTTTCACTTCACAGAGGAATGAAGAAATGAAGGTGCTTCAGAACTTGAAGGCTTAGACCCACGTTTTGGTCCACAAAACCATAAAAAGGCAAAGGTATGAATTAAAAAAAAGGTATTGAGTACATGACCGCAGTCGCTGTGTTTGATGATTCAAGCAACGCTACTCTCCTCTCTGAGCGCATCTGTCATTTATAAGACTCAGAAACAGAAACAGATTTATTACCAAGAAGGATTTTACACCAACGAGGAATTTATGTGGTGCATACATTGAAGTCAATAAAGAAACAGGGACTATAATATATACAATATAAGCAGAGACGTTAAAAGATGTTTAAAATGTTTTCTGCAGTATACGTGAGTCGGTTGATTTGTACTATAACAACCAATTTCAAAGCAAATTTAGCAAAACAAATAACTTTCCAGCTAATCAGAACCGAGCGCTGTGGATCCTTCGGTGTCTTGATGTTGGACACTTCATTAGAGCAGGTGCTTCCAGCATCGATCCAGGCCCTCCACATGACACACAGTCCTGCCACTCCGCTGCCTCTTTGTTTACTCCTGCATAATTGTTAAATCAGGCAAATTATTGTGAAATCAACTTCATCAAAATCCAGCTGCTTCCTCTTCAGATTTCATCAGAAAATCAATGCAAAAGTGCTGATAGAGGCAGTCAGTCCACTTCCGTCAGCTGTTATTCTGTGTTTACCGGCGACTTAATGCAAAATGTGGAAAATTCCTGCAAGTCAGAGGTATAGAATTATACCTTATCTTGGAAATTCTCTGATGCCCTTAACTCTTTACATTTCAACCTTAAGCTTTCTAATGGAATAAAGTGTTAAACTCAGGTTCAGATCATGTGACACAGAAGTTGGAGGAACCCACGTCTCTACCTAAGAAAAATACTGTAAGAACCAGTGATGGAGAAAAACTAACGCTGCCATAATGATGATGGAACTGAATAACAGAAACAACTTCCACTCTGCATTCATTTCAATATTAGTGGAAAAATGTCTCCACCTTAACTTGAAAATATGATGGTGACGTGCAAAGGACTGACACTAAAAACAACCCAACCTGAGCCTCAGTTTGGTTAAACAAGACAGATAGAGAACTTCAGCTGGAAACCTTGACGAATACAGAATAGCGTCCTCTGACTAGCCAGTGAATGACCTCATCAGGCTTCAAGAAAACAAGTATGGGGTAATTCTGCTGTGAGTCAAATTTAACTTGAATTTTTGGACACACACGCAAAAAAACAGCTTTTGCAAGGATAAGTATTTTGAAGGATGAAATGTAGACGCTTCTGCAAACCACTGATGTTTACATTTGACATTTCTTGAATGCTTGTCATGACAAACACACATTACATGTTTGTTTAATATGAGGAGGCAGACGGGACGGTGGTGGAGTTCAGCTACGGGAATCAAGGCTGCCGAGTTCAAAAATGCTTCTCATCATTTGTGGTCCCTGGGCGGGTGTGACCGCGGCGTTTCAACATTCATAAGCATGACACCGCTAGATATTTTTAAGGAGATCTCATGACAATCTCCAGCTGTGTTTGTGGTGACAAAAGCAGATGCTTTTAATCGTCGCCTGCTGTGCATGCGGCAACCGAAACAGGGATTTTAATCCAAAACATGAGCTTTTCCTAACCCTAAACACATTTTTATGCTTACTCCTGACTAGAGCATGAGCGCAAGGTTTTCATAAATATAATATTTAATTACACAGCATAAAATAGAAGAAATGCTAAGTTGCGACATAAAGAAATGCAAAGTTTCAACACTTCCATGGTGTGAAGAAATGTCCAGGCAAATTGCCAACATTTTTTCTGGTGATCCACCTTGAAGAGCTTGACTTGCTCAAAGGCAAGAAAACAGGTCACATTCCAGTGATTAGCAGCTGATTGGATGAAGCTGGAGTTTTCTTTGCCTTATGATCAAGATTTGCATCATTCAAATTCTTCTAACTGAACCGGTTATGAATGATAAATCCGACCTGAGAAACATAATAATAGTCCATGAGAGCTTAAGTACATTACACCCATGGTGTTACGGATGTTGGCAAAGGGACCTTTTACAATAAGAGGGAAGAGAAATCGCTTAGATTTTGTCTAATGAGCGAAGTTCGCTACAGAGCGAGCTATTGATCGCACAAATCCCCATGAAACTTGAAACAGTGGCAGTCAAATGAAAAGTGACATCGCTGGAAGAGGGTGGACATACTTTACAACATGAGAATTTTAATAGGATTAGCTCAGAATAAACTCCCCTACACATATCTCGAGGCATGGTAAGAAAATCCCCTTTTCACAGTTTTTCTCCAAGCTCTCAAAACAGGATATTTGAGGGAAATTGCAACTTTTTGTGTTTATTTCAAGAGATGTTATCGGGTGCGTCCACCCATAGCTAAATGTCCAAAAAGAAATAAAGTTTAAAAGGCTGAGGTGGCAAGAGGTACAAGGGTGGCTTAAAAAACACTTGGCTCAGCTCAATGCACTGAGGCTGGACACGACAGCCACAATGGCCGTGTAGTTTCTTCAAAGAACAAACTGATGGATTATTAGAGGAACCCTTGAAGCAAGAACTGCTTTCAAGCAATTTCCAGGCGACGGTGAGTCAGTTTTTCGCTGCAAAGAACCGCGTCTAAACGGATCAACACTGACCTAATGTCACGGTGATGGTCCAATCACATGTGACGCATCAACGACTCATCAACTGATCGATAAGTCCAATGACAGACGGTCAAAACAGGTTGAAAAATCTATTGAAGTTAATAAATGTTTCAATACATGAGGAAACGAGTGATAACTTTATTGAACCTCATCACTGGGTTCACGTTTACGGTACGAACCAAATACTGAGCGTAATCAATAAATGATGCATTCATTTACTCAGTCCAGACAGGACATTTTACAACCCAATCGCGCGGGTAAATGTTGGCAATGTATGTTTCTGTAAAACATGGATACGTTGAAACTTTATGTGTCTTTTTAATTTTATGCTGTGACAAAGCTGTGCCCATAATCTGGTAAGAATTAGGAACAAATAACGTTGGGTTAGGGTGAGGAAATACGGTGCGCAGACTTTGAGATGTACCAATGTACAATGTAAGATAAGATAAATAGATAAAATAAGATAATCTAAGATTAGATCATACTTTATTAGTCCCACAACAGGCAAATTTGGATTGTTACATCAGCACAGGGGACAGCAAAACAGAGATAAGGACAAAAAAAACAAAAGATAAAACTAAGTAAAAGAAGCGAGATATGAATAAGAAAAAAGTTAAAGATTAAGAACAGTGTAAACAATTTAAACCACAAACAAACTCAACCATTCACATCGGTTGACACCAATGTACATAAGGATAGTAAAATTATATAATATGTTCATGAAACACACGTAAAAAAAAAAGCATCTAATTGAAACATAGCCGACAGAGCTGCCACATCGGGCTGCGTGTGTTTTTGACCGTTTTGTGTTTTGTTTCTATTTGGGGTTCTTGGCGTTGGTGCCCAGGTATTACATTTTTTGATTTATCCCGCACAGGTTTAACGTGTATTTCATGTTCTTCCTTTTGTGGAAGCTAATAACATGCTACAGGGATGACTATGGTGATATTTTCGAACCTATAAAGGGTTGTAGTTGCCTGGAGGTTAGCGGGAAGCTAGCATCGACTAGCAAGCAAACAAAAAGCCGATGGAATTTTTCTATTGGATTTTGGGTTAATGCAGAAAATGAGCTCTGCGGCACACACAAAGGGATGATACGCATTTTGTTCTATCAGATCATCTTCACAAGTGAGCGCCACCTTCATCATTTTTGAAACACTAACGCAATCGGCAGAAGTGAAAAGCGTTTAAACGTTTAAAGCTACAAGTTAGAAAGTCTGAACTGGCCGAGCGAAGAAAAAGAACTAAACAGCCTAAAATCTGCTTTTTATTACAGATCGAAAAAGATCTCATCTAGTCTGCATTAATGTGGAGCGATGAGTGTGTAAACTCGTATTTACAATTACCGAGAAGTGTAACGGCACATGCTTTGGGATTAATAGCTGGAGATATGAGTCATTGATCATCACCTTTTCTTCATTTAGTATTCATATCAGCACAACCGCAGGGTCATGAGCGGTGACAAGAGTGAAATATACCTCAATGTTTTCACTGTTTTAGTTGAGTAACTGGGTGATTCATCATCTACGAATTGTAAACCAACTCCACCTCACTGTTTTCAACGCTGCCCTACTCTGCCTGCGTATCATAAAAGGGGAGAAACAATGACTTGAATATTCAGCACTTTTTTCCGCGCTGTGCGGTTTCTAGACATTTATTTATAGTTTTGCCTTTAGTCCCTCTGTTCTTTTTCGTCCTCATCCAGGTGTACATATTCCGAGAAGAGTATCTGGTTCGAGTAAGCACTGGAAAGAGTAAACGCGGGAGCAAACGGCCTCATTTCTGTTTTATCTATCTGTGTTTATTTATTTTTTTTTGTCTTTGCTGCGTCAGTAAAGGCAACTGCAGGAGCTGTTGGGAGCCTCTGACTCCATTAATAACTTGTGCAGTGGGGACCTATTATGCAAGTCCTGAAACCTGAGAGCCAGTCACCTGTTCTGCTACCTGAGCCCGGGCTCTGGAGACGGTGGAGGAGAGGAGAAGGGTAGACAGGCTCGGTGAGCTGCCTGCCTGGAGGACTAGACTCACATGGATAAGGCCTCGGGGTGCTGCTGCAAGCTCCTGAGATCCCTGGTGGGTGTTTTTTTTTCTTTTTTTTTTTTTTTTTAACCAGCATAACTAAACCAGAGGCACGTGTAGGGAACGAATTAACTGAGAAATATCCAAATCCACTGACGTGTGACCAACCGAGCCTCCACTGTTAAAGCATCAAGGACGCAGGCTCGCCGTGTCTCCTCTCGTTCTCTCAGCATATTCAGCGCTTTAGTGTCAGGCAGCGAACAGAAGCTCGCAGGGTCATTTGTATAAACATATTGACTCAGTTGATGAGTTGTGCTTCACCCCCAGTCAGCTGAGAGGAGTTTCCTTCAGGGGCTTAAGAAAGGACCACAAAGCGCTCTTGGCTACTGGGTGACTGCAGGGATGTGTTACTCTCCAGGCTGAGTGCAGGAGGGTTTCACAGTGTGGCCTCCTGTTGAAAAGAAGTGGATATATGTGTTTCAAAGAGAGGAGCAACAGCTGCGACATCCTGCTTGATCAGGTAAGAGCGCTCCACAGTCCTTTAGCGTAACAGCAGAGGAGGTGGGAAGTAACCAAGTAGAAATAAGTAGATTTTTCAGGTATCTGTACTTCACTCGAGTATTATTTTTCGGTCTTTTTAGTTCTACACCCAACATTTTGACACAAATATCTGTACTACTTCCTACTCCTTACATTTTCAAAACAAGCTTGTTACTTTAGTTTTAACGCCTTTGTTTTAGTGAGACGCCTATTGTGAGACGAACGGACATAACAAGACGGAAACAGACAGAGAGGGAGACTCAAATGGGGGAAGGGACTGTTTTGTATCTGCTTCACTGTATCACTTTTTTTGCTTCTTCCGGAAACTCTACTGACCCAAAATGTCAACAGCTGACGTCCTGAGGATTGAGAGAAGAAATTTTAACCAGAAAAGAAAAATCTTCATCGACTGTTTTTTTTCTTTGCCTAAACAAACTAGATAAACAAACTCTCTTCGTTTTCACGGCTGAGTAAACTAAATAAACAAACTGACCTTAAAGGACAACAGAGTACATACTGTTTTACTTTGTTTACATTTGGCGGACCCTGCCACCTTTCTAGCTTCCAACAGGTTTCTGGGGACCTTATTTTCCTCCGAGAGCAGCTTGTTTATTCGCTCATGGAACAGATAAATAGTTCTGAGTTTGTATTATTACTTAATTAATATTATTTTTAAATGTCCTTCACAGGGATACTTTTTACCTTAATACGTTTACTTCAAAACATTTTAGAGCCTGGACTGTATTCATTTTGAAGTTGAATCATTACTTCTACTTTTATCAGTCTTTTTTTACTTCTACTTAAGTAAAGAATGTGTGTACTTCAGCCATCTCTCAGTAACAATATAAAACTGCAAGTTCCCAATTAAAAAATCATATATATATATAGAAATATATCGTAAAGGAATGATTGATAGACATAGGGATGAAATGTTGGGACAATAATTTCTGAATGTATGGCATAAAAGTACATGAAGGTACCAGATATCTTTAGATATTGTAGTTGCTCATTCTTAGTTTGTTCTTGCCGTCTCAGGTGGGGATAAATGTTGAGTATCTTACAAGTAACTCTCGGGGCCACTGGTGTTTTTTCCTGCGGTGAATTCAAACAGATTGCGGCCCATGTGACCACATTCCAGTCCGGTCCATTACAGCACGCTTGACTCAATCTGTCGAATTACTTGAGTACAGAAAACGGCATTGCAGCTGCTGCAGATAGTGACAGGGAGCATGTGCGTCATCTTTCTAATGAATGATTCAAATATGACTTTAACCTTGCATTAATTGCACATTTAAAACAGAAATATAGAGGTAAATATTCCCTGCCCTCAGGTAATTTCATTCATTAGATGGCTCTTCTAGGTTGGCTTTCTTTTAGGGGGCACAGAGGATGCTGTGGAGAGGCATGAGAGACATTGTGAGCACAAAGTAAAAGGCCAGGATAATAAGACTAGTCCATGACAAAAATAACCTCAGCCAACAGCAGCACACATGACACATCTGAATACCGGCGTTTTGTCCCAGAGCTCCCTCAGCGAGCCTCATTTCAACACCGGCTGTGCTGATGGGTTTATCTCTCCCAACCCACGGCTCTGCGCAGCCTGCCTGCTTCCTAACCAGCTGCGGGTCCCAGGGCCTCCTTTTCTGTTCCTGGCACTGTCAGCAGCACAAAGGTTTACTCAATCACCGGTTTCCATGCATGCAACAATAAGCATACGGTCACATCAGCCAAGTAGCAACCCCGTTCGCTCGCTGTGTGCTGTCACTCTATCTGCCTCTCACAAACACACACTCTGGTGCTATTTCTCTCTCCCGCGCGTCTTGCATATTTGCTCTGTCTCTCACGGACCCGTCAGTTGGTGCAAAATTGTTTGTTTTTTTAAAGAATAAGTCTGGCTGTATTTCTATATTTTCATGTCAACAAATGCGTCTGTCTCTCAATACAACCAGAGCTTCCCGGCGTTTCTGTGGCTCTGAGCCCGAGTCTGGGTGCTCCTGCCGCTGACATACATCTTTAAAAGAAAGCAGAACTATTTATTTATTTAAACTGGCTATGGGCAAGCTTTAACTTCTTATTATAAAGTTAATGTCGATTGCACAATGGCTTTAGAATATTGACCACTTTGCTGTTTAGATTAGATTCTCCATAAACCTTGATTAATGCCATTATGTCTGCCACCGTGGATGAAATCTCCTGGGAAACTGAAGGCTGACGCCGCCTGGCACCACCTCTCTCTGCCTTCATGTCTCCACGATCGACAAAATGAATCAATAAATAAACTCATGTTATGTCCCGTGTTGTTGGTAGTCGAGACTCTGAGGAAAACAGCCTGCGGGCCACCGCAGGGTTTGATTTGTCCCTACAGATGTTTCTACAGAGAGAAAAAATACTGAAAATGTTTTTAACTTGAACTGCTATTTATGTAGATTTGTTTTTGTGAGATAAATAACAGCATCCCTGATAGTAAGTAATAATTTTTCATAATCCGAGCTGCCGCTTGCAGGGAGTCGGTCATTCAGGAGGACCTGGGCTCCAGTAGAGAAGCCCTGAGCGGCAGGTAAAAAGAATTTAGAGGACTTGGAAGGTTACAAGGTTAAAAGGTTTTTTTTTTCTCACTTGCCTCTCAGGGCTTCCATGCAATACCATTTTGTATCCGAGCAATACATTACAGTAGGAGTTTGCCCTTGGCTCGTGGTCCACTATTAAGTTTCCGATTTGGCCCTCTGAGGAAAAAAAAGTTTGGGCACATCTGGCCTAAACTGATTTGCAATGCAAGTCCCGAGATGGGCCTTTAAAATACCTAAATGACAATACACAAGAGAGACTGCTACAGTACCTACATTAAGTACACAACACTGTTTTTTCTTTGTTTTTTAAAGGGTTAATTAATTGTGTTGTGGTTTAAGTTTGCAGTTCTGCTATTTCCTGTTTTATTTTGAAGTTACATGCTCCTGTGTCTTGTTTCACTTTCTACTTCCTCCCTTGGTCTGTTTTCCCGCCCTTTTCTGCTCCTCACCTGCGTTCGGTTAGTGATTACCTCCTGTCTGTTTTTCCCCGCTTCATTACCCTGTTTCGCATTTCGTTTAGTTACCTGCCTGTGTGTTTTGGTTCACTCTCTCTAACTTTAAAACATTTCCTAAAACACCAGTGCTCTGTAGATTTAAGTGAACACGATTGGAGACTATTTTCCGCTGGTCATACTAGCCAGTGCACAAGCAAGCTAGCAAGATCTTGCATGTAGGATTGACTCGATGAACTATATTGCAACAGTCGCCCTACTGAAGACACGTCACCCAGTTTTTTTTTTTATAGTTTTTGGAATAAGACATGTCAGGCACAGACAATACTCTTCAGTGGGATCGATTCATTCTGGATTCTGGCCTTTTTGTTTTCTGCCTCTTGGGGTTTTGGGATTATGGGAGTTGAATCTATCTGAGACTGAAGCAGGACGAAGTAAGGTAGGAAAGTTTTATTCACATCGCTCTCTGATGTATCATCTGATGTTTTCACAAAAGGACAAGCGGCAGACAATCAGATGAAACGGATCAAATGTAATTCATTTAAATCTGTATATTTGATTTAGGGATTTCTCTGGGTGTGAACATTATTGGACACATTTGGGATAAAGAGCAAAACTCAATGAAATATAAAACAACGTCCAGGTTGTTTTTAATGTAGAAATGTTCTATATATCATTTATCTAATTGGATTTATTGATCAGAAAGATATAGAATATCACCAGACATGTTAGATTCATTTTGACAGGAGATTGGTTTGTGGAAAGTTGGTGAAGACAATTCCTGCACATACAATACTGTTTATACAGATCGGTAATAAATTAAAGGAACAACCCGTACTGTTTTATTGTTGCTACAAGTATCAGAACTCTACCAGAGGGATGAACACCACTCCTCCAACAGATATTCCCTTATTCTGCGTATTGATGATGGAGTTGTAGAGGGATGCTCAACACCCAAATGTATTCGGCTGGATTGATCCGTTGACTCCGAAGGCCATACGGTAGCTTATGATTCACATTATATATTTCAACAATACACTGAGTCCTTGCTTACTGTAGTGGAGCAGCTGCATTTTTTATGTTTCCCTGCTCATTTATTCAGGTTTGTCCTTGAGTTTGTCATCCTTTTGTATGTCTATATTTAATACATCAATACAGACAAACCTATGTGCATACACAATATGCACATCTGTCCATATAGTGTCCATTTGCATTTTTCTTTTCTACACTGTACATACTACAGTATATACAGTATATACAGTATGATGTTAGATCCTGTCACCCTCTGTCTCCATTGCTTCAGTCTTTTTCAATTTGTATATTTTGTTTTAGTTCCCCCATTTTAGGCCACACGCCCTTTAGGGGCCCCTGCTCATAGTTCCCTTTCTCTCACACAATAAAAACTTCCTGCCAAGCCTCTTTTGTAGAGCGCAACATTCTGAAAAAAATGTTGTTGTTCCTCCAATTACACTTGCTGGCTGGGCAAAAAAATAAATATCAAAGGAAAATCCAGGCTGAAACTGCGAATGTATGAACTTCTATTTCAGTGTTGTTGTTCGAGCCTGCATTCCCGTCCCATGTGACTCACCTCAAAGTGGAGCACACGGGGTAAACATAATTACTTTCCTTGTATTATATGCGCCGTGCCATTCATGCAAACATCTTAACAGGGCAACGACATAGCTTCAATTTGCAAGGTCTCGCTGTGACATTGTGAGACACGGAATGAATGCCCTGCATGCCCGACAAATTAATTTAAAGCACAAATCGTGCCCCTATTTGTTGTTAGCTCAGTGTTATTGACTGTAATAGCTACATGGGGCTTTACACTCAGCTGAATCGAGAGCAGTGCACTTGGTGTATCGTGATTAAAAAAAAGTGAATTCTAACGAGTGGCGAATAAAATGAGTCGATAAGCCCTCTTCCTGCGCTTTCAGGAAGAAAAAAAAAATAGGCCTAAACATTTAAGCCATTGTTTGGTGTTAAGGAATTATCCAGAATGTGCCAGGCAAGCAGGGCAGATAACTGTGTTAGGAGAGTCACCGTCAGCTGAGCTGAGCAGCGCAGAGGCAGACGGAGAGATTTTTCTTTTGGGCGCTGATAGGTGGAAATGAACATGGCTCTAAGCATGGAATAAATGATGGGATGATAAAGTGAAGT
The DNA here is from genome assembly GCA_900302685.1 of Spondyliosoma cantharus. NCBI lineage: Eukaryota > Metazoa > Chordata > Actinopteri > Spariformes > Sparidae > Spondyliosoma > Spondyliosoma cantharus. Next base: position 31,803 of record OMLP01015210.1, on the reverse strand, counting down.
GAATAATGTGATATTGAAGTATTAGCAGGAAGACTATTTTCAGTGACAAGATAGACGTACTTTTGTGATGAGTAGGTAAGCCTGATAATTGCATTTCAAGTAGAGGAGTGTGTCTTTGAAGTGCTCCTCTTCTTTTTCTGTCACGCATGACGTGTGCAGCCTTGTTTAAAATCAGAGCCTGCTAAGCTCTAATGCACAATGTATGTTTCTTTTTTTTCCTGCTTCCGAACCGACGGATGAAAAGTAGGAGACAGCGGGTCGATGTCAGTGGGTTTCCGCGGTTGGAGATTCCCAAGCATATCGACACCTAACATCAATGAGGTAAACAGCTCGAGGTGTACTTATCTGTTTACCCAAGGTCTTACGGCCTGGGAAGTTGCTGAACACTGAGAATACTGGGTGGAAACGCTGCAGCTCTTTGTGATCAGTTGCTGTAGCTGAGCTCTAATTTAGAGATTCCAACTCAAGGCAGCATTATGTAAGAATGGGTTTTTTTGTGCAACACCGCTGTTGTAAATACAAATCCCAAGTCTGTGACAGTTTGTCAGACATAATGCAGGTGCTGACTCCAAACAAAGCTCATGATGTCATAACAATGTTATGTGTTGCAAACGTGTGTGTAACGCTGTGATCCTACCCTCTCACTGAAGTTACATAGAAACATGTGATAGAGGGGCGGAGACAGAGACACCATCCGCCTTATTACAAGACACCGAACCATCACAATGATTTGAAGCTCCAATTATAAGGCATAAAAAATTGACATAATGTTGCTTTAACTGTTTACATGGACGCTAAATAAAATCATCAGATAAAGTATGTGTTAACATGCCCCAAAAGATTTAATTAGAATATAAGCGGTTCCACTTATATGGTCTTGAACAGACCATCAGAGGTTTACACAACCCCACGCATGTTGATTGAAAATTAATTTAGGTTCGGCCTGATCAGACCAGTCTCTTGCAATTGAGGTGGCACATGAGCCGATTTTATTGATTCTTTTTTTTTTTTTTCTTTTTTTTTTATACACTATTTTGATCCCAAATTGGGAAATTCTTTTTTCCACTCACATTACACACAGGTGCACACACACACACACACACACACCC
>OMLP01015210.1:15722-30674 GCA_900302685.1 Spondyliosoma cantharus | reverse complement strand
GCCACACATGCCACAGCGCCCAACGAGCAGTGTTAGGGGCCGGTGCCTTGCTCAAGGGCACCTCGGCAATGCCCAGGATGTGAACCAGCATTCTCCAGCTGCCAGTCCACATCATTATTTTTTTGGTCCGAGTGGGACTTGAACCAGCAACCTTCAAGTCCCTACGGACTGAGCTATTGCCGCCCCATATTCCGTTCTTAGCAGAAAATTAGGGTCCATGTACGCATAGCCTGAGCTCTGCTATTAACTTCTAGAAGATATAAAAGTTCTGCCTGGAGGACGAAGATATTCAGAAAAACAAAATAGTCATTCAAAGGATTCTTAAAATGGATATTTGAGCCAGAAATCTGTCTTTGTCATCATTACTCTGCAAAAGCTACAGATTCTGTAAGAACTCCATGTCTGAATATGTAACAAATGACAGTTTCGTCCTTAATTCTACGATGTTTGATCTCCGATCTAATTGGGCGACGTTCTCAGATTTTCATTACTCTGGCTCCGACACCCAAGCAAGAGACACAATTACTCATTAAGCAAAATGAAATTTGTTTAAAACTCTCCTGATATTTGGCTGTTGGGTGTGTGAGTTGACACAAGTGCTGTTTGAGGAAGAAGTTTAATTGTTTGCCATTCAATCAAGGAGAAAGGAAAATGTGACACAGCGAGGTATCCTGTGTACTGAAGCAGCATGTTTAATTAAAGTTTTCCGTGCGCTCAAAGTGTGTTTGATTTAATTTCCTCTCCTGAACCGATAAATAACGAAGAGACCGTTTTTTAAGGAGAACAGACTAGATTGTTCATTTTGAATGTCATGGATAATTTGTCCCCATGTGCTGCCCATCAAGTTACACATTGTCATGGCAACAGCAACAGCTCATGAAACAAGTGGAGCAGGAGAGCAGACAGTAAATCCCCCTCAAACCACATCACGGTGGCTAACACCTTCGTATTTGCTGTCTTTTCTTGGTTTAGTTTGAGTTACAGCCTCTCAGTTTGCAGGAGCATCAGTTGTAACACTTTGAGCAGAACTCTTTTTTTTTTTTTTTCTGTCTTTTCGCAGGCCTCGAGTAAGGCTATCACTGCTTCACTGCACAGGAATGTCCTGTCATGGGGTGTGTGGCGGGGGCAAGCGGAGAAGGAGAGTGTGTCCCTCAGAGCAATAGCGCACTCTGCCTCCTCTCAGACTGCAGACTGTGGCGTTTCCAAGCTGTTCAGGACTGCGAGTGTCCCAGATGTGGTGGGAAGAAGTCCAAAAACAGCCTTTTCGTCCGTCACCTTCGCAACCCGGAAGGTTTTGCCATCAAGTTCCACCTCGCAGGACCTTGTGTATCCATCATCGACTCCAACACAGCATGTGAAGCTATCAGCTGTACGAAAAGTGCCAGAAACTTTTGGAGGAAGAGTTTCATCCGGCGCCACAGGCACAATGAGAGTGTCCAACTCCCGAACGGACGTGTGCAGACAGAATCCAACCACTGTGACGCCAAATGGGCTCAGACAGGCCTACTCAGCAGCTGATGGATTGGCTGTGAGAGATCAAGGGAAGAGGAGAGCACAACGCAGCTACACCGAAGGTGGCGGGAAGCGGGACGTGATAGGTGGCTCATTAACGAACCTGTCCTCACAGCCCTCCTACCGCTCTTGCATCCATCTCGAGGTGCCTCTGAGGTCCAAAAGCTCTGTTGTGTTTCTGGACAAGTCACTCTCCATTTCCCTCGTGGAACTAGAGGGAAGAAGAGCAGGTCAACCCACTTTCTACAGGTCCACCTTGTCCATTCGCCTCGGTGCCGCAACCCGCTGCAGATCCTCTACAGAAAACAAACCATCCAAAACAAATGAGGGTTACAGGAGAGCCGGAGCGGCCACGTCAGGCCATAGCAAACACAGTGGCCGAGGGAGCAGTTTGGGTCACTGCAGAGGCCCTCTATCAAAGCACCGGCCCCGCAAGGTTGAGCGAATGGCACCCGCTCACGGTGTTAACAGCAAGGCTCATGATTCAGACACGCAGCGCCACAGTGATACTTTGGGATTATTGTCATTCAGAGGGCCAAGCCCCTCAAACACAAAGGCTGGGAGGCAGAAGGGGAATGCAGATGAGGCAGCCTTCCTTACCCGGAGCAATTTCAAGCACAGGCAGCGCACTTCCAATGCTGGCACAGGTATGAATTTCATCACCTCACTTCAGAAGTGAAAATCTAAAGTACCCACGCCAATTGATCCGAATATTCCTTTCCTTGGCTGCTATATTCTAAAGGCTATTGTAGATAAGACCGCATTTCCGAGGCGTAACAGCATGCTGAATGGGGTGCCGCGGTGGTCTTAGAGGGTGGAGAGTTTCATTTGTTTCACTCTGCCTCTCACCTTTTGATTTATACCTCATGCATTGCTAATGGAACCACGCCCACCCACCGCACTTCCCTTTACTGTACATCCACACTGTCTAAAATAAATAGTACACACACAGTGCACACTCACATGAAGAAGAAACGCTTTTGTTTATCCTCCTCTGACCTGCAACACTTCTGTTTTTTTTTAAGTGAGCACTGCTACTGTATGTAAGATGTGGGTGGCAAAGTATAAAGATTTGGCTGAATTTGCATGATTATCAAGGGTGAGATGGAGGTTATATGAGGGCTGTGTTAAAGCTATGACTTGGTTTATGACACTGGGGAATCTCCTGTTTGATTGTTGGTGGCAGACTGTCTGCAGGGTGATGTAAATGGTAACAAACACAACATTCTAGTCCCAGTGCAGCAGCGTCCTGATTATCTGAATTATGCCATCTTAAATATTAATTTTTTTTCTTTGGGGAATTATGTTAATTTTCTTGCCTGCTTATATGAAGCTACAGCGCTGCAGCAGTTACCTTAGCTTAGCTGAGCGCTACATCTGGAAACTGGGGAAATGGCTATTCTGGCTCTGTACGGCGGTAACAAAAGCTTCCGACAATAAGGGCTCTTCTCATATAACTTCTGTCAGAGAGTCACAGAGTGAGGAAGGAAGTCGGCAAACGTAATGTGGCTAAAAGTTAAACACATCATCTCGTCTGTGTCTGTTTTTAGCCACATCTGATAGATTTTCATCAGCAATGGTGGTTGTTTAACAGTGAAAACCGCAACTCCCATGATCCCACATTACTTCCCTCTTAAATTTTGTTTTGATTGAGAGAACCCTAGTGGCAGAATTTACGTGCAGGTTTTGATTTTCACAGATAAAAAGGGGTAAATGACAGCTTGTGGTGTTTTTGACAGGGGGTTACATGACGTCCTTTTTCTGGGTATAGGGGGTTCAAAGACTGTGCTCCCTGCAATCTGGTGGCATTTAAAGAATGACAATATTTGAAATATAAGTAAAATGCAACACAGAATAATTTCCCCTCTTGTGTAAACTTGCATAGATCTGTGGCATACAGTAATATGTATCACTTTTCATTCACTCATTTTTTCATTCCTTCATTTCCTGCCCTTTTCTTAGAGATTCTGTGCACACCACTGCCCTCTGTTTGTCAGCCTACATTTCTCTCCCTGGCTGACGAGGTCGAGGCGCAACATTACAGCAGACGGCGCGCTGTACAGTGCCAGAAACAGATTATGATAACTAAAAGAGGGGAAAAAGTGTGAAAATGTGTCTGAAATCGGGAAAAAGTACAGGAGAACTGTGACCGCGGCAGGAAACCGGGAGATGGAAAGTGAAAAACTGGAGTCTCCTGCGACAAATAGGGAGGGTTGGCATGCGTGAGTAGTGAAAGTCTATGCATCTAACTCTCCACAAGAAATCAATTTATTGCATTTCCAGAAATATTGAACTATTTCTTTAATATTAAAGTGCAGTGTAGCTGCAAGGGTAAGCTGTTAGACTCCATGCAGAATGTACAGTATACCTACAGTAAGCAGACCTGGCAGTGGTTGTCACAGCCAAAAAGACTCCAACAATGTGATGTCACTGCCTGAAGCAGTTTCAGAGTCTTACCTGCCTCAACCTCCCCGCTGTTACATGAGCTGTCTCACAAAAACAACAGCAACACAACACTTTTTAATTATTGAACCACTCTCTCCACTCATTACAAAATTTATTTGATGCACGCTCCCAAGGCTTATTTTTCATTTTTTGTCTTCTTTAAACTTTTTTTTTTTTTTTTTTCTTTCACTGCGTGAACTTAATTTATTCCGATGCCTAAAGGGCATATCCTGTGGCCATAGCTGGACCGGGCTACTTCGCATTTTTTGTGTGTGCTTCCCAGAGCGTGTGATGATGCTCTGTCTACACACCACATGGTCGGGGAAGGGGTATTCAGTGGAGATATACATCCCACATAAAGTAGAGGACCTGGGTTACGGGTGCAGAATGGATGCACTGTCATCTTTTACATTATTCATAGGCCACACTCGCGTTCCCTCTGGGTTTTTTCTCTCCGTGAGTTGCGGGGCCAGTGTGTGTGTGTGTGTGTGTGTGTGCGTCTGTGTGCGTCTGTGTGCGTGTGTCTGTTCGGGTCAGTTTAAGGTCTGTTCATTTTCCTGCTTCTCCAGATCATAAAAGCTTAGATGGAGCTCAAGAACATTGTGAAAATTGTGCTATAACTCATTCTCGGGATTATATCTGCTGTATGACAACACCAAATAGTAACAACATGACAGACTGCATGAACTCATACTACTTCAGAATATTTCTCCATGTCAAAGTAATCTTGGCGCTTCGCAATCCATTGACATTTTTTTCTTTTTTAAAGGAGCGATGCGAGTTGCCAAATTGATTTTCACAGTCATTTTGCTTCTCTGTGTGTCTCTCAAGTCGACTACAGAACATGGAGCAAGCAGGCAGGGAGTGACAAGACGGGGGAACGACAAGAACAAGAACATGACGGTTCCACAGAGCCTCAGAAAGCAGCTTTGGATAAAACCTGTTCCCGACTGAAGGATGACTCTCTGGGAGGCACATCCAAGAATCTCAGCCTCAAAGTAGGAGCCGCATTTCCTGTTACACTTCTCTAAATTGTTACTTGTCTTTTAGGAAATACACAACCCGAGCAAACCTAACCATAACTTTGAAGGTGTGTTGATCACCTTTGTTCGTTTGTTGCTTTTCGGTAGTTTTTAGACAGATGTCGTTGCCTTCATCGACAGATAGAGCTTCGCTAAATTTTCATAGCGATTGATCAGTTGTTTAACCTGACGGAAAAAAAGGGCAGGCACTTTCGTAAAAACCCCTGCAGGTGATTGGACGAAACATCTGTCAGTCACTCTCTATCACAGGTTGAGTTTAACCAGTTCAACTAGCAGCCACTAAGCTAACCTTTTGAGTAGCTGCCATTGTTGTTTTCAGACTGTTGCTTCCTTTCGCTGCCGGTCATCACGTCTGAACCAGGCCAGTAGTTCCTCATTAGACTGCAGATGTTCCATCATGAATATACTCGACGTACCGGTATACATCTCTATACTCTCTCCTCACTACTGCTGAATTCACAATGCACAGTTTAAAACCAACTCCACAAATCCAAATTGATACTGTAGAACCAGATCCTTTTTTTTCTGCTTTCTTTTCAAAACCTGGCACTTTTATTACCCATATTCCACCTTGACTGATGGCAGTTTGTAAAGAGATCCTGGTTCTTGTCGCTAGCAACAGCTAGTGTAGCCTCAGGCCAGCAGCCTACAAGCAGAGATGAGTGGGCTTCACAGGGTCTCATGGTCTTGTAGTCTTCAGAACCAACTGACATTGACTCGAGTGAGATCACTTTATTACCTCAGTAGACAGTTTTCTAATGAATTTATGTCCTCAATAGCTAGTTTTAAGTCTTATTCGATACGCCGTGATGTTTAGAGTAAAATAAATTGGCCTGCAGGGCGTGTCCTGGGGGTCTCAGTCAGATCCAGTATGGCCAATTCTGGCTCTGAAAAACAAAGATGGCGACAGCTGTAATCCCAAGCTCTTCAGGCTGCAAAGCGGTAGTCCACAAGCCAGTGGGTGATGTCTCAGTGGGTCTACACGTGATCAAGAGCCCTGAATGATTAATGGCTGTGGTAGCGGTTCAAGTGACAGGGCCAGAGAGGCACTGCAAACATCTGTCAATCAGTCAAGATGTAGCTGCATCAAGAATCAATGCAAAGTCTCTGTCAAGCCGTAGTCGTCACCCGCAGCCAGTTCAGTATTCTTCAGAGAGGGAGAACGAAGCACAGAGGGGATCAGGCCCGAAACAGGGGCCATTGCAAGACAGGTTTATGCATGTCGAGTCGACACCTTCCTGACCAATAAACACCCACGTCCCCTATGACCTGTTGACCACCTCCCAGCCAATGCTAATCACAACCCAAGCTCGATAAACCCATAAAAAAGAACGTGGTTGACACCCCTCCATTAATGATTCATGATCATTGGGGAAAGCACTCATCATTTTTACTTTCACTGACAAAAACTAATAAAATCATGATGATGTGACATTTGCTGGAATGTTTTCTTACGTCCGGAGAAGAAGTTCTGGAGGCCAGGGCCACCTCTGCTGCGCCGTAGTACTTCATTATAATGCTGCTTTGTCACGCTTCACCGTTGAATTTGGATATTTGCAACTATTGCGATACTGCAATGTCATTAATATTTTGATTAATTGAGCAGCCCTACAACCAAGGTACATCGTACAACAAGCATATTAACTCCGTCTCGACGCCCTTTGTTTTACAACACACACACACACACAGGGAGAAATACGCATAAAGAACTACACACTCTGTGACGCACATGCTATGTACGCGCACTCGTACGCGCACGCGTTAAAACTGTCCCTTATTTTCTTCTGGCGTCTCTTGAGGGCTGATTTTTCTTTTACACTTGGATACATTTTTGCTTTAGTTGGTATTTGTCACAGCGTCTGCCAAGGAGAGGGGGAATGAGAGAAAATCTTTATTAATTACACAATATCCATTTCTTTCCTTTCCTTCTTTCTCTTTATAATTTCATGTCGGTTTTTCTTTCTGCCTAGTTAATAGAGCAAGTTTTATTTCAGGCTATGAGGGGTAAAAATAAAAAAAAATAAATAAAAAAAATCCACTGAGGCTTTCCAAAGAATTCAGATTCCCCCTGTGAGTAAAGCTCTCCCACCTTTATCCCCACTAAAGCTGAGCATAATATTACCATGTTGCCTCCACCTCGTAGCTCTTACAAGGCTGTGAAGAGGATTCTACAAGGTTAAGGAATAGATTAAGGACATTTTCAGAATAAAATTCTAACCCAGCGATGATTTATTTCTCTTTCCACAGGATTAGTGTCTATGAGTTGTACTGTACTCGTCCCAGCAACAAGCAGCTCACTGTATACCTCCCTCTCCCCCGACCTCAGGAGGCTCTGGAGCGCTTCAGGCCAGACTTCATCAGCCGCTCTCAGGGACGGGTGAGGAGGTTAGAGCAGAGGGCTATGAGAAGGAGAGTTCTGCAGGACTCCAATCCAGACCTGGCGCAGGGCCTCAGGGAGGATCGATGCAAACCAAAGAGGAACTGCACCACACCGGACCCACTTAGCGGTAAGCGCATGCTGAATAATTCTTCAGGAAACCTGGAAAAAGCAGAAATAACACATTCAAGTGAAGCACAATGTCATCACTGTGGCCGGTGATCAGTCAGTCAGATGTTTTTTGTTGCTTGACAGCAACATGCAAACAGCTGTAGAACATGTGATAGGGGATCCTTGAGAATGTGGAAGTGTGGCATTCCCGCTAGTGACGACAGCAGGCAATTCACAGTCTGGCACTTTCAGATTGCCTCCCAGGAGTCGGTCCAAAGCAGGCCCTCATCTTCTACATCGATCTTTTATCAGCTATAATCTGCTGTTACATCACTTCTGCAGGGACTAACACATTCATCAAATCCTTGGACTGTTGGGATAAAGACTCCTTCAGTAGCTATATAGTTTTGTGACTCTACACACACACACAAACACACACACGCGCGCGCGCGTGTCAGATTGAGACATGCTGGCTTTTTTTGTGGAACTACAGACTTTTTCTCAAATAATGTATGTAAACCTCAACAATATCAGCTGATCTAGGGGAGGAAAGGGGGGATTTACATATTATTCTCCTTATAGTGTGGTGGCATTTATCCAACTTTGCTCTCTGGTGGCCATCGTCTAGTACTGCAGGTAAACCGAAGCATTTCTCTCTTACAGTGAAGCTCTGTTGTCAGATTGAGACCACACAGAGAATATAATGATCCCTGACTGCAACGGCATTCGTCATATAGGAAAAAGAAACATCATATTAAATAATGAAAGAGATACATTTAAATGAAAAACTGGGACTCAGACATGATGAAGAGAGCAATATGCCAACCATAGATATATACTTCCATGCAAAATACTCAGTTTAAATCAGCATTTGCAACTGTTTGTCTGTGTTTTCATTGGCCCGTTTGTGATCAGCTTACTGCCAACAAAAATGCTGATGAAAGGTTTGGATATTAATTCAAATTGTGCTCAGTACTCAATTAAGATTTGAAAAGTAACTAAGCAGATCACATTGTGTGAGTGCAAGTGAAAGCACAGACTTGGAAAATGACTTAATTGCAGTTTTTTTAATAGCTGTAATTAGTAGCTTCCCCCCCTGCATAATAAAAATCCACATGTGTACGTCTGCATGACAACACCGGTATCTGTACGCAATGTCGTTTGACATGAAAGGTATGAATAGTGACTTCTGTGCAGGAATATTCAGCGTAAACACTGTCAGAGTATTGTTCACTCTCCTGAAGCTTGAACCCTGACAAGGCTTTGTTCAGTGGAAGTGAGCACGCGTCACATCCAACAGTTCTACCTGCATTCTTAACGCAGTTGTTTGATTCTCTGTCGGCTCTACAAGACTGGGATTTTTAAAAGCAAGACAGGGAACTTGACTGATTTCATAAACGCTTTCTGATGACACCAGAAGACTGTTTATAGCATTTTTTTTTCCCTCCCCCGTGCAGTGAATCCAACTGTGGACTGCTCAAGCTTTCAGTAAAACATTAACAAAGTCAGACGGCGTAATACTTCAGGTAACTGCAGGAGTCCAGCTTCATTTTGGACGATCGTGGAGGAGCCGTGGCATCGTTCACCTCGAATAGTTCTAAAGTGGCCTCTGTCTGAAATCTAATTATGAACAAAAAGTTACTGGTGGTGAGCGGTTCACTTCAGTTCAGACCGAACAGTCAGACGTTAAAGCACTGGGTATGGTCGGGTAGGTGTGCGGTAGTGTCCATGAAAATGTTTGAAAAAGAGAGATCACACGCAGCCTTCAGTGTTCATTAACATATTCAACGTTCATTTACATATTAATTCTTATTTGTTATTCCTGTGTGTGTGTGTGTTTGTGTTTGTGTTTGTGCGTGCGCGCCTCTCTTGTGTGTCTGTGTGTGCGTGTCCTAGATAACCTTTTCAAGCCTAGAGAGAGGTCTATATCAGGCAGAGAGATGCAGCTGAGGTCCAGACGGTGAGTTCTCCAGACGATGTCACTCTGTCTCTCCACCCTCCCTCTTTGTTGTTTTTTTCTTTCTTTTTAGTCAGCACAATCCATCAGCCCTTGTTTGTCATATCGGCCGTGAATGCGGGCCTGTGCAACAAACACGATGCACCGTTCACACACCCACATACAGTATGGATACAATGGATGTTTGATGCCCAAATGTCTTGACAGGAGATACCAGCTTACCCTCTGTATACCTTATCTCTTTTTTCTTCCCCCCCCCCTCGCCCTTATCTGGAAAGGCACACCTGATCAGATGATGGCTGCCCATTGTAATTTTTTTCAAAAGCGACACTATCTGACTCGGAGGATCTGTTAACAAATTGGCTGTAGTTGTGGGAGTGAGAAAGGAGTCTGTGTGAGACCTCTTTATCGGTGGATCCAGGTTTTTGCCGGCTGCGGTCTCGCTAAGATAAAACCTCGTCTCGAGTATGCCAGAGCCACCCTCACGCTTCTGAAAGCATATTCTCCTGCCATGTCTGAATCTGCCTTTTTGTCGTGTGTGTGTCTGTAGGATTTACAACAAGCTGCCAGAGGTGACAAAGAAGAAGGAGGAGGAGAAAAAGAAAGCTGTGTCGGAAACGAACAGATTGCGAGCGGACGTCTTTAAAAAGGTAGATCTGGGACTGAGTTGAAAACACTGATTACTTATTCACGAGAAAAAGAGGAAACGTACACAATCTTGCGACAAAGCAAGCTTAAAATCCCAAACACAGTTCTCCGACTGCGTTCTGAAGGCATATCATGCTGTTGAACACTCCAGCAGGGTCTCATTTTAAAATCTCAATGCTCTTTTGGAAACGGTTTTTGATGAGGAGGTGCGTGGATGTTTGTCACTGTGGTCGTCTTCACACTCGGTTTGTCACCCAGGAGGTGGGCAGCGGTTAGGCACGACTTTCTTCTCAGACGATTCACCCTTACCTAAACAAGGCTTACACAGTCAACTGTGTGCGCGGATAAGAAGTGTTTGCAAGGGACACCCCAGGAGCTCAGTTGGTAGAGAGTCCACTTCATGTACAGAGGCTGTTTCCCCCGCTGCAGCGTCCCAGGGTTCGTATCTGACCTTTGGTGCCTGTCTATCCCTCTCTCTTTCAACCCGTTTGCTGTCACTGTTGATCTGTATCATCTAATAAAATTGTGAGAACATACAATTTAGAATAGGTCACTCTATTAGCTCAGTAGTGCAACTAGACCTTATAATGAGTATACACATTAACACACCAAACACAACAGACGTGTAGATGATACATTGATTTGTTTGTATCCAGTTCTGCATTTTTTTGAGTTATTGCAGGTTAATTAAACTACATCTAAAAGACACATTGTCATTATGTATGAATTAAGTGTCATGGGTAAATCAAAAGGAAATCTCTGTATATAAGAATGTTAATGAACATGCAAGGAAACACGTTTTGATTGTTGCCAGCAGAGGTCACTGTTTGACTGCTAAAGCCAGATCCTCTGGCATTCATCACACCGGGCCATCTTCCAAATAAAGGTGCATTCAACATTTAGTTTGACTTTAACGTCACAGCAACTGGTGCTTTCTTCAAAATTAGATCCTCCTTTGACTCGTGCCAAAACTAATGCCGAACCTCACACAGCATTGAGTCAGTATTAGGTATTCTATCAACCCTGTTGACATGATGCATAGGACCTGCTTTAACAGTCACTAACAACATCCTCCAACAGTGTGGGGCATGTTGCAAATGAATGATATATTTAGGGCATGCGATGTCAGACGGATCCATTCAGCTTCGCTCACTCTCTCATTATAACCGAGCCACAACAATGAATTCGCTGTCAGTCAGGTGAGATGTGAGGAGACGCCTCCGATAATTACACGACCGCGGCGTCTTCAGTGTGTGTGAGAGAAAGGGAGAGAAAGGAGGAGAAAATGTGCGAGTGTTTTTCTTATGTATTTCAATGTTCAAGCCTCAGTCAGGACACAGAAAACAGTAAATCAACAGCAAATCAGCACGTGGTGGAAGAAGTATTCAGGTTGTGAAAGTACTCCCTAACAAGTAAAGGTGCATTCAAAATATTATCTAATAAAAGTAAAATATACTAAAGTATCAGAAGATAAAATATGTATTCTGCAAAAAGATTGCTTTACTATAGTGGATTAATGTGTTTTTACTGCTGTAGATGTCAAAGGTTGAGCTACTTTCCATTAATTTATACACTGTTGACTAGTTTAATCAACAGCGATGCATCATATTCAATAAGATCATCATGTGTTTGTGGCGTCGCTCTCCTGTAAGGACCTCATATCTCTGAAATGAGCTCCAAAAACAAAAACAGCATTGTGACGATGTACTTAAAAGCTTATCCAAGAGGGCATTTGAATAGTTTATATAGCTTAAAGAAGTTTTAGAATTTCCTCAACCCATACAGGAACATTTAATCCTTCACTTGATCAAAATAAATTACTGGACAGGAAGGTTGTTTTAATCTGAAATGTATCTAAAACTGTTAGACAAATGCAGTGGAGTGATAAATATGGCATTTGCTTCTGGGACACAGTGGAGTAGAGGAACAGTTCTTGCACTACGACACATTTTTAAAAGCAGATAATCATAACATTTATGATAAATCAATAAATTCAATAAAAGCTGAATTGATTTAAACAGCAAATAGCCATCAGGTAAAAGCACTTAAGTGAATGTACTCGGTCATATACCACCACTGAAATCAGCATTGTGCGGTTTTACCGACCCGGCCAGCAGCTACTGAGCGTAGTGTGACGTCAAATGTGTCTGTAAAAGAATATTGTATTTCTTGGGGAAATGGAGCTGGAGCGACTGTTATGCTGCCGGTTGTGACCTCACCACCTCTCAAATGAAGCTATTAGCCCGGCTCAACCACAGCGAGATTGGGAGAAAAGGAGTGTGTTCCTCCCCGATAAACACTGAGCTGCGTGTGCTTTAGAGGCCTCGTTTTCTTTTTCTTTTTTTTTTTGGTCAGAAAGTCTCCGACACACACACACACACACACACACACACACACAAGAAGTAGAACCCAGAGGGGAGCCGTAGTGGGGTCTGATGGAGCAGGGGTGGAGGGTGGGTGTTTTTTTTTTTTTTATGCTGGCTGAAATTAGATTCCAGCTGTTGGGAAGTACTGTAAGAGGAGGGTGATTGCATACTGGGGTGGTCAGATAGCAAGTTAGAATTATTCCTCCCTACCTGTGCTTGGACACCTCAGGGGTGAGGTTGATGGAAGTGAAAGCCAATTTAGCAGCGGGAGTCGCAGCTGTGTGATGCAGAGCTGCTCTTAAGAGATTGAAGAAGGGGAGTTCTTGGCCCTGATGGATGTGCTTTTGATGGGGGGAAAGAACATCACTGTACCACTGTTGTTCTTGTTGTTTTGCAGAGACTTCTGGACCAGATCCTGCAGAGGTAAATGGGGTTACAGTAACCATGGCTCTTCAGTTTTCCTCCATGTACATGAAATATGAACTTGTGTGTAATTCAGGTTATGTGCTATACAAACGATTGCCATGACTGTGCATATGTGTTCCTGCTGTATCCTCTTTCACCCTGCGATGTAATGCAACCAGAAACAAAAGTTAGATTTTGCTGGCATTTTCAGCAAGCTTTTGCGGTTATCATTGACACATTATTTCTCACCGGCATTTATCTATGTAATTTGATTTTAATATGTTACAAGGACACATTTTGATATTCCTATGAAAGCAGATTGTGACAAAAAGCAGTTTTATTACGCAAAATTATACTTGAAGTATGTAATAGATGAATGAATTGGAAAAAGATGTTAAAGGCTATTATGTTATTTGTTGTTGTGTGCTGACACTGAGGAACCGCAACCTTCCTGCCTATAGAATTAGGGTTTGACAGTTTCAAATATCCAAGGTGAAATATGTAAGAATTGCATTCAAAAATGAACTAAAATTATCAACAACATGTGAAGAAACATCATTCTGAGGTTATGTCAAGGACGTCTGAGTACCTTGTACTGAGCCTGGAGCACTAGCTGTATTGTGGCATAAGCTAGCTAACTAACGGCTGCTACGGTTAGAAGTGATTAGCGGTTACTCTTGCGATACGCTGCCCCCGCTGTAGAATGAATTTGACAGGTGGCCAGTTCTTACATACTTCAAATGAGTGAAATTGTAATGTTTTACCAGCCAGTTATAAAATGCAATGCAGATTAATCAACATTTTACCCATTTCTTTTCCTGATGAGTTGATCCCTTGTGTACAATCTAATTTTCCTCTAATGTATCCCAAAATGAAATAAAAGTATTCCAAGGACATTCTGCAGAGTCGAAGTGTCATTTTTCTGGAAATTTAGTCTCAATGCTTTGAGCAAAGCACCTTGACTCTGTCATTGGTGCGGTACCATAGGTGTTTCTAAAGTGGGAGAGGGGAGAAGAATGTTTCGTCATTGGCTTCACGTCTGCCTCGGGGCCTCTGGAGCCTCCCATCCGGAACAGTGGAATTCCAAGCTAATCGAACTCAGGAGACGCGCGGCGGCTGTGAAAGGGGCCTTTGTCACAGCGAGCTCCGAACCAGAGATGACATTGTAATAAGAGAGGAGACTTCTGAGCATTGCCTGGGACTGCAGTCCACATATAGCCTGTAAAGGTGACTGACATCTCTGTGGCATTTAGACAGAGCCTGCTGGGATGGAGAGAGAACAAGGGAAGGACATGTGCCACACACACAGTACAAACACATATTGTTGTGGTAGACTTTTAGTGAGTGAGTTGCTCTGGAGCAAATGCATACAGTGTTTTAAATCCGAACAATGCTTGGTCCTCCATTATGAAAATGACTGACCAGTTTCCATGTACTGCAAGGTGCTAGCAACTTACTGCATGTAGTAAACTGTATTTTTATCCAGTGACTTTATTGGGCCAGCAAGGCCATTTTAAAGAATAATCCGCCTGGGAGAACTCCTCTCCTGCCACGTAGGCTGGTTCCAGATGATGAGCACGGACTGACAGGCCGTGGTATACGAAGAGAAAGCCTCCTGTCAGTCAGCCTCCCTCTCTCCGAGGCATCATGTGTCTATATGTCACATTGCTATCTCCCCATAATGTGAACTATGTGCTCCGATGCCCCCCACGACTGGCTTCCCAACGGCTTCTGACTGACTCAGGATGCCCTGAGGGTGGCGCTGATATGTCTGGCTAAGAAAGGAGAAGGCTGTCTGAGATTACACAGAGCTACATATTGTAAGTGTTTACTCATTAGTCATTTCCCTGGCTCTCATATAATCAGAACATCTAGCCTCATGGACATCTATTTCCAGGACTGGCTTTGTGTTCTAGGATTCTGATTGTGACATCATCATAAACAGTCTACAATATTGGGCATTGAAATTTGGACTGAGCGAACAACATTTGAATAAAACTCTTCAGAGAGAAGACGAAGACACACTAAGACACTGGAATTTAAAGGGAACAACTCTATCAAAGTCAGCTCAGACAAACCACTGCAACT
>OMLP01015210.1:0-15702 GCA_900302685.1 Spondyliosoma cantharus | reverse complement strand
ACTGCAACTTCCACCCTTCCTCTGCACTTTGTAGCCTCAGTGGAGATGTGTTGTGAACCGATGCCTGCACCGAGACATCTGTGACGTTTTCGCCTGCAGCGTACACACACTAAAAGAGATTAGACTAAACCAGACCAGGTAGCCTGCGCGAAACACAGATGAGGCCACGGTGATGACAGTGTGTCGCATATGTGTGTGTATGTGTGAGAGAGTCTGGACACGGAGATAGCGAGAAAGAAGACACAATTGCAAAATGGGGTTTGACTCACCATTTGATCGCTGAATACTTTTTCAAATACACAATATTCACACTGGAAATGAATCATGAAGTGCTTTTTTTATTGAATCTCAACATAACAAACCTCAGTCATGACGCAGCGCAGACGCACGCAGCTTTATTTCAAAACGATACCTAAAGTTTTCAAAAAGAGACTTTAGTAAGGGTTCAACAGGTTAAAAGCTTAACATTTTTCAAATGTCAACTTGTAATCACATGAGCCTACATGCATATATTTCAGTCTACACAACTCATTATTTCAGTTTCACACTACATTTTCCAGCAATTACATCTCGAGCAGTGCCATAGTCAAAGTAGGTAACTGTCCAGGGAAGTGCCCTTTTCAACGCTTTTTCCGCATGTTACTTGGCTGTGTCTCTGAGGCAGCATCCATCACATCTTAGAGGAGAGAGTTTGGAGAGGAGTCCATCATCTTAATCCACTGTGGACACACTTGATCAAAAACAAAAACAACATTTTAGCACACCAGAAAGCTGAGAAAGCTGAGACAGAGCTAAAGGGACATGGGGAACTGAAACAAGTTGACATGAATCAAAGTTCTTATTGAGTGAATCATAGGCCTATGTTTTGCAATTTGTTATATCTACAATTAATGAATGAACGTACGCCTCCATCCACAGTGGTTGGAGGAAGATTTGTTACTATGACTGGCATCCAGTTTATACAATTGATTTACACTAGTCACATATGCAGCATGTGCATGCATAACAACAGAAGAAGAAGAAGAAGAAGACATAATCATGAATAAGTTGTGCTAAAACTGTATCTTCAGGGAAAGATTGCAATGTTTTGTTCACTCTCTGAGAATGTACAGTCTGATAAAGGCTGACAACAACACTAAAATCTTTAATGTGCTAAAATGATTGTGTCTTTTGGGCAAATACAGAATCTCACATTGCCAGAATTTTCACTTTCTACATAACATAAATAAATATGTTTTGAGCTGTAGAAAGGCACCAGAAAGGAATATTTTGGATGAGATCATCATGTAAAGTATATATAGCCTAGGCCTATGTATGTAAATGTAATTTTAGAAGTGTATTAAAATATAATCTATAGTTCTATATATGTTAATTGTACATTTTTCTCTTCCTTTTTGGCTTTTGATAACTAAAATGTTTGTCATTTTTTTCTGCTTTTGATAACTACCTATATTTCCATTTAATTAAATTTTTCCCAGTTCATTGTTGTCATGTCCAATTGTTCAATAAAGTTGTTTAAAGTGTAGCTAGCTACATGACAACCAGCTAACGAGCTAACACAAACGAACGAACAAAAGCAAAATGGGGTAACGTTATCTGTTGGATGGCTAAGAAATACCTTTATATTTTTAAAGCGAGGAAATGAAAAGCCAAAGAATAGAACGTGTTAGTCAATTAGTTTTTCTTTAAATTTAGTTTATTATTCTTTGCTTGTAGTCTGATTTATATACGTTAACGTCCGTTAGCTGAGTATGCTAACGTTATGCTAGCTGTGGGAGGTTAGCAGATAATTAAACATCCTTAATGGTTCTTGGTGTGCATTTAGATTGGGGTTCTCGACATGAAATAGCCACCCCACACGCGTTAAGTGGGTAACTAGGTGAATATGCTAAATGTTTAATCCCAAAACAGGATTTGTCTGCTTGCGAGCTAATTGAACGTGATGTAATATGTCCGGGTTTAGGACCCAGCGGAGTCTGACTCGCACATGGCAAAGTGTGGCTGCTCCGGTACGAGAGGGGATGACAAGCCCGCTTCACTACTCTCCAACATCACCCTCTCATTCTGTCTTGTGTACCGCGGCTTGCTCTACCTCTACAACAAGAGCAACACCTCCACGGGAACACACATTTAACCAACACATGTGTTTGTACGTTTTCCCCCAGACCGCTGCCCGCCAGACGTCTGGTGTCGGAAGGAAAAGTTTTTGACAGCTTCTGTCTTGAAATGACAGCCTGCCGCATCTCGTTGGACTCTTGGTGGTGAAGCTGTTTTTTGTTTTTTTTCCACACTCCCCAGCTTTTTCCCCACTACACCTCCGTGAACTGCTTTGACCTGTACGCCCACCCTGTCCCTGGTCGTGCTGCATTTGTAACGCAGTCTGACCGGAGTGGTTTCCCTCCTCCACCCCACCCCGGCTTCACCCCACCGCGCCCGGGCATCATGAGAACCTGGAGGCGGCGGAGGAACTTTGCCTTTCTGATCTTCGCTCTCCGCGTCTGGTGCCTGTCCACGGCGGCAGAGAGTGCTGACAGCACGGCTCACAACACACAGGAGGGTGAGCAGGCGACATACAGCTACTGTTAAAATGTACAAGTCATTGGCTCGTTTTCATTCACTGCAGATTTTCAGGCACAGTCTTGTGAAGTGAAGGTTTTTACCATTCATGCCTCATCAGGACACATGCAGTGTCAGTAGCTCTGTTCACAGTGGGGTTCCTTTATTGTATTTTTGAATAAAAGGACTAAAAGATGTCAACGATGGGACCATTTTTGACACGTCCCTCCTCACACAGCCCTGTCATTGTCTTGCAGTGCGTGTTGGGGAAAGAGTTTGTGTTTTTTAGATCCATCTTTCTGCTCAGATGGAACAATAAAGGGAAGTGCTGACAGATGAGTTCAACATCCAGGAAGATACATCATCTTTAGGTTGTAAACATCAACTAAACAGGATGTTACTGTTACGTGGCTAAACTTAATCTGCTAAATGAAGGAGCCAGTGACAACCGGGTATTGTGTGTGTGTGTGTGTGTGTGTGTGTGTGTGTGTGTGTGGGACAGGGCAGGCTCCAGGATGCAAATGGTTTGTGCGTTAGTGTGTGCGCACGTAGCACCAAGACAAACAGCAGAGATAAAAACAGAAAGAAAAAAAACACAACAGGTTTAAGGGAATCTAAATTTTAGATTAAAATGTGTTGGACTGCTTAACTTTTCTCTGGGGCAATAAATAAGACTTAAATACCTCAGGTGACTCAAATACATGCAATGTGCTTCACATGTCACAAGGAGAGATGATAGAAAGATGTCGACGCTATGGGAAAAATAGAAGTTAATGTTATATCATAATAATATCAAATGCATTTCATCCAGAAATATTCAAAGGCAATGCAAGTCCTCATCGCTTCTTCAAAATGCACACGCAGCTCATTGTTGCTGATTTTGTGCTACAAACATGCAGCCCCGAAGGCGCATCATTAATGGTAACTCACAAATTATAGCAGTGCTTCCCTGAAAAAAATTACCCATGTGAGAAACAGAGAGACGCGGTTCAGGAGATGTTTACCGCACACATTATCTCGATGTGGGGTCGTTAGAACTCTCACTCAGAGGGTTCGCTGATGTATGAACGCGGGGAGTAAAAATAGTTTGAAGGGGTAGTGTGAGTATTGAAATAGGGCAGTACGTACGACCTCTTTGATGTCAGCAGCATATTGACTTCAGTTTCCCTCTGAAATGTTTGTCATGGCCTCCCTCCAGCTCGGCAAAGAGACAATGCTACAATGTCTTTATCATGCTGTAGTCTGTGAGCCAGAATGAGGCTGGGGAGGTTTTCTTCGAGGCACGCTCTTCCTCAGTTCTCCTACAACATTGTTTGGATCCCCTCAACTGATTGGATATATATAAAGAAATCAACAAAGTGTTTTTCACTTCAGAAGTTCTCCTGTTTTTTTTTCATTTAATGGTGGCAGGAGGTGTAAATGAGAGGAGCTGTAGATAGAAAGTGTAGTTCCAGGTTTATTCAGTTGAATTGCTTTCATGGTCTAGCATGGATGCTAAATCTATAATGATAAGTGGATTGGCATAACATGCCATTCACAAATGTGTAATATTTGCAGTTAGGCAACATTTGCAAAAAAAACACGTGCTCTAAACGTTGGTCTGCCAGGAAAAATGTCAGCATGAGTGATTTCAGCAGATGCCCCAAAATGACATCTATTTATGTTTAGTGACAAATCCCTCTGGAAGCTTTAAGTATTAAGAAACACAACGTTTCTATAGAGTCACAAAGTTCACCGAGAAAGGTAGCAGGGGGGATTGGATGGAAAAAGTCAGACTTTAAACAGAGGACTGCTTCCCGTTTCCTGCTGACAGTCATGTTTATTTCAATTTCTTACGAGTGAGGTATTTCTTTTGGTCCAAACCGTCTTCCAAAACCTTAACCAAGTCATTTTGGTGTGATTTAATCCTTCTTCTTCTTATTTGATTTATTTTCTTAATAGTTTTGGAAGGCATTGATTTGGTCCTGCAGTCGGGGCAAGAAACAGGTGCTGTATCATTCTTGTTGTTGGGACATGTTGTATAATTCTGGAGTAATGAATGAAGTAGGGAAATATAAATGTACACATTAGTGGATAATCGTTAGAAGGGAAATCAAGATGCCTGAGAGTAAAAGGCAGCTCAGGTTGTTTGGTGTGTAATTAATCCAAATGGCTTGGCTCCACGGTGGCCTAAATCCGGCACAAATGGTTCCCTGACATGAACCAGATCTGGAAAGAGTGCCCTGCCAGAGTGAGCCAAACTTGGGTGGTAGCCATGAGTTGACACTTGCGCAAAGCTAGCCCTGAGTGCTGCTAACTGAGACCCATTCTCAGCCAGAAATCATCCAGTCTTCACCCCCATAAACGCTGCCAAATCTGGCAGCCATATTTGGACCAGAGCTGACTGACATTTAGTCTTCGAGTGCCAGAACACTTCTCAGTGCACCAACACTCAGCTGCAATTGGCAGCCTGGATCGCGTTCAAACACTGAGTTGTGTTTGCAATTTTTTAATCAAGTGATGCATCAGATAGTAAGGACTTTCTCTGGAGGGATTTTGAACATATGTGTATATCGGCCTTGAAGCCAGTAATAGTGCCCTTTTGAATATTTTTATGAGGAAAATCCAACAAGTGGAAGCACTGTAAAAGTCAACAGGTAGATTTTAACAAGGAAATCCATATAAAATCCACACCATAGACTATTAAACAAGAAGCACAGATTCAGAGTCAATTATAGAGTACCAAAGAGAAAAATAGGCAATTTACAGAATGTATGCCATTGTTGCATTCCAACTTGTTTGACAAGTTGCAGTATCATATTTTACATCTTGCATTTCCACCCAAATTTTGTGCATGTAAACCATTCCTGAACTTTTATATCATCAGATAGTTGTTAGCATTCAAAGTACTTTTATGCAGCTAAAGTACCTTAGTATATTTATTTACTGTAAACTTGTGAACCGCAGTTCACTGTCCAATACTCCAAGCACAACTTGTCAGTCCTGCTGTGTGTTTAGCTGTTAGCTTTGTCAGCTCCATTAGCTGTAAGCTATTAGCTTTCTAGCTGTCAGCTCCCTTCATCAAACCTACGAAAGGGCTCTGCTGCCAGTCGGCGGCTCACAGCTATCTAGCTCTCCTCCTGCTGATTTCAACATGGATTTGTTGTTCAAAATGAAGCATTATCAGGCAAAAAAAGAGTGCGTTCCTGTCAAAAGTATACTGCTTCCTTTTGAATTTTACCGTCATGTTTTTCTTGTGCTGAGTTGCCAGCTGGTGATAGTTATTATCAATGTCACAGCATTGTGTAGATAGGTCTGGCTATGCAAGAGTATAGCTAATAGCATAAGCAGACGTGCTCCGCTGTAGTCAGCTCATTTCAGTTAGTGATTCGTTGAGAGATAGTCATACAAACTCAATCACCCGAAGGTAGGAAAATCTCTGTTCCCTGGGACGACAGGAGGTTAGTTTTACCCCTTATACTCTCACACAAACGTTTCCCTCTCAATCATCACTTATGACCTCCTCGGAGTCTGAGGCAGTGTCTGTGTCTACAGGGAGCTTCTGGGTAGGAGAGACGAAGTTTGAGTTTTGGCTTTACAAACCGCACCCAGCAAATCCTTCTCATTCTTGCTTTTAAAACTTCAGAAAGAATACTAGAAATGATCAAAATGTTGACTGATTGCTCCTTGAGTGATTCTCAGAATAGCAACACATTTCTCACCGAAAGCTGAATTAAAACGAACCACCGACGTATAAATGTCAGGGTGATTAAATTTTGCAAAAACTTCATAAAATAATTTACAGAGTTCAAATAAGGTGGTGAGTAGTTGAATTGGCAGACTACTCATTAGTTTTCAAAGATGCTAAAGGCAAAACTAAAAGAAGTCTCATAAGGGCAAAAATCAAGCCGGCTGTGTTTACAAATCTTTGATGAATCGCTCTCTCTGTTTCTGTCTGTCTTTGTCTCTCCTCTGCATATCAACTGGTTTTCCGAGGTCTGATCTTTTTTTTTTTCTCTAGGCAGAGGAAACTCAATAAATAATTAGAGACAGAACCAAATGACCTGGATTAGATTTGAGGATATCTGGTCAAACCACGGCATCAGACAGAATTAATTAGGAAGATTAGAACTGTCTGTGTTGTCTAAACAAAGTGGCGTAGAGGAGAATAAAACCTGCCCTGACTGCCCTGAAACGCATAGAAATTCACACACACTCCTTTTGCTCTCTCAGGTGCATATCTCGCTTTTCAATACAGTTTCCTGTGATGTAACTCGCACCCGTCTCTCAGTCTGTGGTAGAGCCGATGTACGGCCGCCATCCGGGTTAGAACAACCACTTTCTGCAGAAGAAATAACCTCACCCTGGTCTGTCTGTCAAACCCTCAGGGTGGCTGTCGCTTGACATTTTGAGGGCAGGATGGCATTGATTTGTTGGCCACAAGGGAACGAGAGACACAGTTGGAAACGTCTCCCTCTGTTAAGCATCATTGGTCATTATAGCCATCGGTGTGATTTAGCTTCTCCCTACTCACCACGTGCAGCTCTGCCCGTGGATGACAGGATCACAGATATAATAGATAAGCTGTTATTATGAGATGGCAACATACCATACTACACACATGTGCGGCTCAGAGAGGCTTACTGCTGTGCGTTAATCTGTGAAACTAACATGCCCGCATTGGAATAATTTTCTGAGCAATCCCAGATGTCACGGCTAAGAAAAGGACGATGAGATGTGAGAGGTCTTTTGTGAAACTGTGAGAAATCCAGGTGTTCGACCACCACCGAGCTGCAGACGACCACCAGGCAGAAAGCAATCAGTCATAGGTGATAAGGATGAGGTTGGTTGCAATTCCCCCCCTCAATCTGCATCAGCCTTCAGAGAACCAAAAGAGACACAGAGACAGGTGCGAAGGCAGTCACCTACCTTTCTCTCCATTTGCTGTGGTGATTGAATGTGTCATACTTCCTGGAAAGCGCTGATATTTTTGTAGGATAGACAATTTCCTCTGAAATTTTGTTGAGTGAAGAGAGGAAGGAAGGAATAATGAATAGGAGTGAAGTCAGATGGAAACGCAGAGTGACAGCTCTTACAACGTACATCTGTGAACAGCAAGCTTTTAATATTTATGCCAGAATGCAGAATGACGGCACATATTTGATTTCCGAGGGGTGCACACATGCAAACACCAGCGCTCATATTTAAAATGAATGAGAGTCTAGAGGTGTTGCAGAGGAAATGGGGAATATTTGGCCGTACACAAAGAGCCAGTGAACATATGAATTCTTTAGAACAGCGGTCGCTTGTTTATTTCCTCTTTTCTTTGACAGAGCCTCCTTCTCGAGATATATTAGGTTTCAATTAAATGAGACAGAACAAGGACAGAGCAAGACAGCAGATGGAACAGTATAAATTGTTGAACCACCAGGTCAACCCACATCAATAATATCAACAACAGAAAGGTCATCACACCTCTGTGTCAGTGTTTTCACTGCCAGACATTCTCGATTGAAATCCAGTTATGCTCTTAAAACCATCAGCCTTCATATTGTGGACGAGAATTGTCAGAATTGAAGCTGCTGAAAGATTATTATATGAAGTAAACACCCTTGTAAAGAAAAGACCTGTGATGCAGTGTTGGTTGTGCTTTGCCACAGAAAGGTTGGTGTTTTTTATTTGTGTGTGTGTGTGTGTGTGTGTGTGTGTGTGTGTGTGTGTGTGTGTGTGTGTGTGCGTGTGTGTGTGTATGCGTGTTAATAAGACCAGCATGGTTTACTGACCAACTGACCAATCCTGAGGACTGGCTGACACTGCCACCCACGAAGTCATGCCACTAGCGTGGCTGAAAATCCATATTTTTTGGGTATTCCGTCTCACCTACATGTGGCTGCTAGGTGACCCAGCATGTGTGATAAGTTTCTGTTAATCCCCAAATCCTCCCAGCTGAAATCCCCAGTGCTGAGACATAATGCCCAAATCTGTTCAAGACAAGATGGGAATTGGCTTTTCCACTGTTGCTCTCACAGAATGGGAATGGGACACACAAGCAAATCTCGCTAACCCACCCTGAGAGTCTCCTATTACCATTATTTCACTGTGCGCTGCTGACCTCGCAGCTTATTCTATCGGGGCAATAATGGGCTGTTCTGTTTGGAAAGGATCGAGGGGTCCCACATCCAGGATTAACACCTTCTCAGCTTCAGCGCTAATTACTCCAGTATGTCATCACTGGGGAAAGTAAGAGATGAGGGAGTTGATAGAGGGTAGAGTTGTTGAAATGAGGCAACGAGGAAACACTCAAATTCTCAACTCCGTGCGAAAAGCTTTGGGAGTCTTTATTTCTCTATGTGCCTCTTGGTCCCTTTTCTCTGTGCCTCTGTCAATTAAAGGCGCATAATGTTGTTCGACTTTGGCAGTCAAATTGTAAACCCATTTAGTGCAGCCCATGTACAAATGCTGTACAGATGCTGGTGATAGGGGAGCCAGACTGTATGGCTGGAAAAATGCAGTGGAGGATTAACTCTTCTATGATAACATAATTCCTCTATTTCATCAAGATAACTTCTTTCAGCCACATTAGCAGTGTGGCACAAGGGGAATTTTTTTTATTGATGTTAAAATAGCTCCAAAGAAAATCAGCGGAAACATAGGTATTAAAGCTTTTTGAAGTCCATTCATTTAGTTTAATAAGCATTAACATTTCAAAGGAGCAGTTTGATTGACAACTGACTTCACACATATTGTGTAATTTCTTGTTAGTCAAACAATGTGATATATTTTGATATATTTTTATTGTTTTTCTATCGATAAAACAGTATAGTGTGCTGACTTAATATCAGCATTGTCTGACATAAGCTTTAAGCATGGTTGTGGAACCTACGTTTCGTTTAGAAACTGTTTCCGTTTTTTGGCACAGCCAAATAGCACTTGTGTTTGTGTGCTTGAGTGAAAATAATGAGTCCCACTTGTTTCTTCCACTCAGAAAAATGCAGGTATACTTGGACAATGGCAGAGACATAATTTCATCATTTTGCCCCTCTAAAGTGATGTCTAAATAAATCTACAAAAAATTTAAAAACAGGGCTTTTCAGAGTTTGTCCAGCCAATGTCTTGTTGAATTTACTGTTATTTCCATCTTCTCTCTGAAGAACAGTTTAAGCTAGCCAGTTCATTATGCTGCTCAAGATGAAACGCAGAGATGAAAAATGCATTTGTTCATTTCCCCTCAACACAGAAGAGAAGCCCATACATATGTTTCACTGGATGATATATTGAGAGTCTGTTTATTTGCTTCTAGCATCAAACGTCACTTCATTGCAGCAATGTAGCTCGCACTTCAGAGAGCTTCAGATGTCCTCTTTTTTTAAACAATGCTGTCTACTTTTGTATGTCCTATTAGTCATGGAGTTATTATATAGAAGATGAACTGTGTCAGCAGCAGGATTTTTTTTTTTTTACTGTTTATACAAAAGAAGCCTTTTAACGGGAGAAATTGTAAAATGCTCTCTTTGATGTGCTGTAAGGGAGAGTGTTTATAATGAAAGGAAACCAGGATTTATTTATTTTAATGCTGAGTTTCACACTGTGACAAGACTTACTGTAACAACCTGTAAAATGGTCGACAGCCCTGAAGATTATGTTGATTGCCTTTTTGAGTGACTTCCTGCTAATTTAATATATGTCAGCACAACCTCACAGGTATCAAGGGTTAATTGCTGCAGCAGTAGTGGGATGCCATTTTTACTTCCAGGAACGACTCTATTGAGATACTCATGAGCAAAATTGTGTTCTAATGCGGCCTCATTCGTCATTCTCTTTGTTAACAGCACTTTATTTCCGAGGGCACATTGTAGGTGTAGCATCCGTTGCTGTATTTAGGTCAGTGGTATTTTCATACGGAATCAGTAATTGGATGTATACAGAAAGCTCCACTAATGTATTTGTTGAGCTCCTTTGTTCCACTTTGACCTAAAAGATGAAAACATTTTGGTATCTTTAATCCTCGGATTTCTTGTGAAGGAGGGTGTAGAAATTGTCTGAAGCCGAAGTAAGAAAACACCAAAGAGATCATCCCTGGATCAGAGCACTAAGCACCACTCATGTACTTCCTTTACTCATAATATTACCCTGTTGTTAATGGTGTAGTGTACCTACTAATGGCTAATAACTTTTACCGCAGGCTAAGGCTGTCCCAAATACAATTTTTTGGGGCTTCAAAACTTCAGTGAAAATTGTACTGTGAGTATAATCAAGTCGATTGTAATGGCAATGTTAAAAGCTTTGAAGCAACAAGTAATTGCTTTTCATTTTGAATCTTGAATCCAGTCATTAGTTCAAATAAAAGTCAAAGCTTTGAATTCTCTAAAATGAATAGTTTAATAGCTTTTTTGAATAGTGAATGGCTGGATTTGCACAGCACATTACATTTTGTCTCTCATTCACCCATTTTCACTTAAAACAAAAACACTTGAATAAAGGAGAAGCTGGGAATCGTACCACCAACCCCATTAGTAGCGAACCTTCCCGACTGAGCAACATCACCTTCAGCTTATTTGTGTTCTTGCTGAGATTTATATTTGACCATTAATGCTGCTCTCATATCCTATCTGGTATTTTCGCAGTAATGACAGAGCTACAGTAAGTCTCGACCGACTAAGCAGTAGTGCTGTCACGACACTGGAGCTTCTGACTTCTATACAATAACTTGAAAAATATCTTTGTTCAATACCATGTTCGATACCACAGAGGAAAAATTGATGCAATATTCATGGCATAAAATTACGATTTTTATCAAAAGATAATTATAACAAGGCTTCTGTTCAAGTTAATTTACTTCAGGAGGGGATGGGACTATAAAGGAACTTTTTTAATACTTTTATTTATATTTCAATACGGTTAATATTCTGATTTAACAAATGAGATATGATGTGATAAGTAGTGAGCTTTTATGGTGCCAGTAGATGGATTTTTTTTTTTTTTACCTTCAAACAGAGCCAGACACGGTATTTCTCCCAGTCTCCGGCCTTTGTGCTAAGCTAAGCTAATTGGACGCTTTGATAGACAGGTATAAGAGTGGTATCTACTGTTCGTACCACCACCTCGTACTGTTAACCTGTATATAAACAAGGGTGGTTGAAAAATGCTGGAATATCATATACTTTAATGTCAAACAATAAATAGCCCTACAGTAAATAATACTGTGTTTTTGATTGATATTTGGATCAACAGAAATGTTATTATAAGCTTCACAGAGGTAGAAAATACTTTATTTCAAGGTGCTCCTATATTTTTTCATGTATATTTAATGTGTTTTGAACATGTCAGTAAATGAAAAAAACATAAAAGAATTGAACAAACCTGTCCAACTTGATAACAACACCTATCCCATGTCTGTGCAGTGGTCCCAGCTTGGCTGTTTTATGATCAATATGCATGATCAATACAGTAGGCACTCCCAGAAGATTGGAGGGTTAGAGCCAGGTTTCCATCGAATCCAATTGCAACAGTTGAGCTCACCTCTGCTGTGCGGTGCCTGTCAGGGTTTTGGCACAAGACCCCTTTTTTCGATGACACTGGTCCCTGTGTGTAATTGTGAAACCTTTATCTTCCTTTTCTTCACTTAAAGAGGCTCCCCAGTAAGACACTGCTGTGCAGATATTGAACATTAAATCTTCGCCATTATCAAATCCATAATCAGAGTTCTTATCCTCTGAGCCGTTGTTATTAAGAGCCTGCTCTCCGTGTAAAGAAATAACCGAAATGTCATGTCTCCGGGGCCTGGTGCGTCGTTTCTCACTTTCATATTTGACCTCGGTTGAAAGCTGTTGAGTCAAGGCCTTTGGGTGGGTAAGAGCAACTAAGACAGAGGTTGTCTGGCAGCTTGCAACATAACATTTCACAATTTTGTTGTAGGCTTTAGGATTCAACACTACTAAGCAACCTTGACCAATTTCTCCTCTTGTCTCCTGCCTAAGACCAAATGTCATATTGAAAACACACTGAGAATAATGACTGGTTGCGCTGTCACTAATGTCCACATTAGATCGCCTTCTACTGACTGGCTGTTCCCAGTCATGATTGTGATTACGACTTCTGCGGTAGACACAGACAAATGAGACAAGGCATTTAAGACATTATGAATACAAAATTTCTCACATAGACAGGCCCAGTTGCCTCATTTTAGCAGTTAGGGGGAGAAATATATGAAATGATTGCCTTATGATTATTGTAGACCTCACAGAGTTGTAACAAGAAAAACTGTCTGATATCCATGTCTTTGTCTTGTTTTGTCTTGCCCGTGCAAGCTGTACTAGCATTGTTGGATTTACTCCTCATCACACTGTCTCTCCGGGAGAGTGTTACTGTTGTGCTACCTGCGAACTTAATCGCAAACACACGACCAGACATTTGTCCAGTTTCCTTCTTTCTTTTAGGATCCAAACGTCTTCCAAGCTCTAGACGTAATGGTGGACTGTGAACCTTGTCACCGTTGTTGGACATGTTCTTTCTGTGTATGCCTCGAGAGCATGGATCCAATAGCAACAGAGGGGAGGCGCCAATGTTACTTTAACCTTCAATGAGATTTGGAGATCCTGTGCAGAATTAGCAGCTAATCAAAGCCTCAGTCAACTGATTATCAACTTAAAAATCAGGCTGTCGATCGATTCGTACTACATTTATATCGACGCATGTCAATGCACTGGCATCTCTAATGTTAAAAACTGATCTCTGATTCATATCAGGGAATTCTAATAAATGCTGTTTCCGAGGTCAAACATGAATGTTTAATCTCAATTAAAGCGTGGTTAACGTTTTTATTCTCATGCTAAAAATCTAAACCTTCAGGGGTCTGAAATACACACAGTAGGTTGTACATAGTTTGTATGCAACTATGCAACCAATCAGCAGCAGGTCTCTCAGGTCACACTGTGATTTTTTCATTCTCTCTTGCACTCTCTTAACACCCTGCCTATAGATTACCACATGTCCTTCATCCTCCTGTTTTGACCTTCCTCGCATAGTTTATTGTGTTGTTCATCTCAGAGGGACTCCACGTAACATTGCTGATTGAGCAGACACGGTATTAATTGTGAATGAAAAGCAGTGTTTTCGGTTTCTACTGTAGACTTGAGGGAACACACATAATGCTGCAAATATGCATTTTGCTCGGTATTATTTATGCATGTATAGCTGCCTTGCTTATTTCACCCCCACAATTTATGCAGCCTTCGCCTCAAAAAGGCGAATAAATGAATGTACGAATAAATGTGAAAGTCATCAGGAATCGTCTCCGATGCAGCAGGTAACATGCTTTGTGTACGTAATGAGTTTGATTTTTGTCCCGAGTCCAGCAGCGCCCTCTGTTTGACTGAAGTGATTTTGGCTGTGTCACTTCCCCATTGAGTAAAGTGGACCTCAACCCTTGTTTGAATTCGCATTACCTACCATTGATTTAGTACAGTCACGCTAAGGGGGGAAAGCTAAAACGGCAGAAATCCTTAGATCATCAAAAGCCAGCAGTAAAAGAGATCTGGTTTTTGTGGCTATTTAAAGAAAGAGTGGGGGAAAGATGTTTTTGGCTGCCCAGCAGACTTGTGTTTTTTAGATATATGACCCGCAGCTGATTTTCCCTCGTGTCCAATATGGGGATACAACTGCGGTTGGCTTAGCAATCAAGCTACTCTCCAGAAAACATATGGGATTAACCCAGTTTTAGTTTGAATCTCAAAGGTTCCCAAAGAGGATAAAGCCCATGAGAATGGTCATGAATGTCACATTTCTTTGCGGTTTGAAGGAAATGCTTCTTTTTTTTTGGGGGGGGGGGAGCAATGACAGATGTTGCAATACAAACTTCTCATCCTCGTCCAGCTTGTACTGAGGCCTGGTGTACACTGAAGTACAGTTCAAACAATGTGCATTTCGGACTGTTAAACAGCGTTTGAGAGACACAAACTGAAGGGGGCTACAACAAAAAATGCTGAAAAAACAAGCAATCTTAACAAGCTTGCCCACTTCATGCTTCAAGTGTCTAAAGTGAGAAATAAACAATCAAGACATTTTTTTTAATCTTCACACAGCTACTTTCATCACATCCACTGTTTGAACAAGCAAAAGTAAAGCCATGAATGCCTTTGAGAAAAGATTTCCGAAATTGTGCAATATATTGTGTCCCGCCCCACCCTCTCTTTTCGAGCGTGACCGTTTGGAACAACTATACACACTTTTGCCCTCAGATGAGGTCTGGTGACATATTGTACAAGCTAGTTTGATGCAAGCAGAAGAGATCTAAATGTTGTTAATAAAGATCTTTTATTAACAAGATGTCTGCTTGACTTTCCTTTTTATTGCTCCTCTTTAACGGCACTCTAGCCACAGCCCGTGGTTTCAATCCTGCCGCTCTGTCCGTCTAACGTGGTTTTCATGTACCACTAAAACCAACAACGTACCATCGGCACATGTTCAAATACCCCATTAAATACAGGAGGTCCACTTCATGGTATTATAATGAGCTCCACGTTTGCTTGCTTATTACGCACTGTGGATAAATGGAGAGTCTGGGCCACAGTGAGAGCACAGGGCAACCGCCGTCGAAGGCTGTTTGAAGTTGTAAAAAATGCAGCTGATGCAGTTAAGGAGTCACGGGTGAATTTCGCCCTAAAAAAAATCATACTCGCTTGAAAATGGAGACATTTCCAGCCGGGAGGAGAGAAGGAAGAAGAGTAAACAAAGTATGTCAGACTGCAGTATCAGGGCTCGGTGTTCTACTGAACTCTTGTTGTACCCCGCATGACTCTAGACATACAGACAAACAGATGCTTTGCATGCATATCTCAAGGGATTGGGGAACAGGCCTGAGACGTACAGTAAATAGAGACACAGCACGCTCTCTCGGCTCTCTCTGTCTTCCTTTGGTGATAGCAGGAGTGTGAAACCTCAAACAACCTCTGTACTTCATCGCCACGGCTCCTCTCTGGGTTTGTAACATTTATTGGGCTTCATAGGAAGCCTGCTGGGCCTGCTACAAGACAGACATGCTCAGTGAGGCCGTGGGAGCATCAGAGACAGCCTCGGTTGTCTGTGGGAGAAAAGGGAGGAGAGGGGAGAGAGCAGAGGGAATTGTGACTGATTCCCACATTCTGCTTGAAGCCACTGATCCGGTTTATA
>OMLP01015209.1:15729-29877 GCA_900302685.1 Spondyliosoma cantharus | reverse complement strand
TCAGAAAATACTTTCCGTTCTTACTCACTGATGAGCAAAGCTACTGTGTGTGTGTGTGTGTGTGTGTGTGAGAGTGTATGCTGCATGTTTGAAAAGACATTCTGTCAATTAAAAAAACATTTTAATGAGGTTCACCTACAACAATCAGACCACCAGATCACTGGGCTCACACAGAGAAGTGTTGAGGTGTGAAGCTCATTAAGACTTTGAGCGACACAGGTGCAAGGCTTGAGATTAAAACAGATGCTGCCTTCAAAGACTGTTGGAAATGTTGGTATTTTTCAGGAAAAGCTCACGAAATTATACAAAAAAAGTAATAAAAGTTACTGATATTGAATTTTCTTCTTTATTTGAACCATTTTAACAACAGCGAGCACAATAAACTCTATATTACAATATAGTATTACATCTAATTACTTAAATACTCTGTATTACAGATTGCAACAAAGGATACCTTGTACCTTATAGTAATTTCCTGACTATATTTATTCCACTTATTGCCATGTAAAAGACTTGAAAAATGACCCACACCCACCACCGACATTACTGCAAAGCATGGGACACATATTGTGATATTGTCAGCTAACATTAGCTTCCTTGCTAATGCCAGCAAAATACCATCTTGAGAGCCATTTCAACCAAGACACCTGTGGCTGATCTGACTGGTGAACTGTTTGCATTTGCAAATTACTTACACTGATACACCAGAGCTACAAGTTACAGCTGGCTGGCTGCACAATACTGTCTGTGTTCATGGAGCCTATGAGATTTATATATTGGATTTTGGATTTCTGTGTATTAAATCTCTAGAATTAAAAAGCTAATGCTAATTTATGTAAAAATGTAAATATCTTTCGGCCTGTGGTAACCAGAGACCTTATTTAACAACAACCAATTAAGAAAACTCAGACTTTGAGAGGAGGGAGTGCAAAAAGGCAGACTGATTTTTCGGATATAGTTTTAGGTTTTATCATAACCTGGCTATGAAACACATACGCCATCAAATTACTTATTATTTCAATATAATAAAGATAGTAGACTGTGAAGTGAATTATGTTGTGAGTTGAGACATGAGTGAGGACGTGCATGAGGGAGCAGAAGTGAAGTTTTAAAAAACCAACAAGGTTTCATTATGACGCGTCTCATTTGTTTTTTTTGTTTTTTTTTTGGAGTGTGAGGATCTGCTTTTCCCACCACACAGTGAAAGTGTGTCACCACCATCTGCTCTGAGTGCATCACGCATGGTGCAACGGGATTGCGTCACAGCGCGTCCGCAATGTGATGAGAAAAAAAAAAAAAAAAAAAAGTGCCAGTTGAGAGCGAAGCTGGGATTTCCGCGGTGCACCTGAAGGCAGCGAGAGAGAGAGAGAGAGAGAGAGAGGGAGGGAGGCAGAGAGAGAGAGAGAGAGAGGGAGGGAGGGAGGCAGAGAGAGATTTGTTCATCAGCGCTTTTCCGTTTTCTGGCTCCTCTGTCGTGTCACCAGAGAGAGAGAGAGAGAGAGAGAGCGAGAGAGAAAAGAGGAAGGAATATGGTTTCATCTGACGCTCCTCCTGTTTCAGCGCTGCTGTAGCGGATCTGTAGTGCGAGCAGGAGGCTGGCAGGGGCTCGGTCCGGCACAAACCCCCCTTCTCTACCTGACCACGATCACCTTCCCTCGCTACCGAACCAGCCTGCAGGAGCGCCACCAGCACACCGGGACACATAAATGGGTGAGATGCGACGCCTTATCTCTCTCTCTCTTTTTCTTTTTTTTTTTTTTCGTTGCGCAAAAAATGCTCCAAAAATAGCCTCCAGCGCTCTCTGCGCATCTGGATGAGGGCTGGAAATCAACGCCCGGTCCAGATGCGCGCTGGGTTCAGCCCCCTCTCTCTCTCTCCCTCTCTCTCCCTCCCTTCCTTCCTCTCCTCACCTCCCCTGACGTCGCCGAGCTTGTTTGTAAGTGACCATACGGCGTTTTTTTGTTTTTTTTGTGGCGTTTTTCTTTATTCATGATTAGAAAGCAGCGAGTGGGTGTGCAGCGGTGCGTTTCTGTTTTTTTTTTTCTTCTAAAGGAAAGCTCATTGATGAGTTGCAGATGTTGACACGTTTACATTCAGCCTCTCCGTCTGTGTGCCTATTGTGTTACACAGTGTTTGACTCTCTCCAGCTCCCCGTCTGTGCGGATGAAACAGGCCTGACTGTGACATTCCTCCTCCTCCTCCTCCTCCTCCTCCTCATCGCCATCATTTCCCACAGCACTGCGCTGTTGCACACAATGCATAAAGATTAACTGATTGCAGGTTTGGCCTGATGAGTGCTGGATCAATTAAGTGCATGTGGTAAAAAAAAAAAACAACAACTGCTGATTATCTCACAGATACCATGAGAGGCTGGAGGGGAAACTTCTCCTTGTCGTGCTTTAAATTTCTTTGGGATAACTTGACATTTTGCATTTTAAATGGCCGACCCAACACTTCTCCTTCTACTCCTTTTGCGTGCATTGCTTTGTACTGGACCTCTGCATGTAAACAAACAATGCACAAGGGAAACAGTCAGTTACACACAAATGTCAAAGCTGTAAAAAAAAAAAACAAACAATAGGCAGCTTCCCCAAAGCCCTCAGATTCACTGACTGCGTGTTCGTTCTGTGGCACTTTAATTAACTGCTAAATTGGTTGTAATGTGCACCACTAATTAGCTGAAATGGGAATTACAAGGGGCTCTAAACAGGTCCTGCACATTGGCAAGAAAAGAAAATAAGCTCTGTGTCGCACCTTCCACTGTTCACAGGGTGCATATGCTTTTATAAATCTGTAGGGTTTTCAATAATCCACCCCCGAGCGTTTCCCCGTTGTTGGCCCCCGGTGTCGTGAAGACGAGCTCGCCCGACTACAGTCCAAAGCAAAACAACGAACGTAAGAATTCCAGTTTGACTGAGAAACTCTGATCTCAGTGCAGTCGTGGCCCTAGGCTTTTAAGTTTGACGCTGTAGTTACGCCGCTAGTGTAGCCTCTTGAAGTTAGTTTAAAGAACGAGAAAAGTCAGAGTCAGGGGTGGTCGTGAGTCGATCTGCTTTTAAATTTTCCAAATTTCTAAACCTAAACCACAAAGTTTCAGAGTCTAAATCTAATGTAGAAGCTTTGGAGCCTAAACCTAACGAAGAAGTCTTTGAGTCTGAACCTAACCAAGACGTTTTGGATCCTAAACCTGACGTAGAAGTTTTGGAGGTCTAAACTTAATGAAGAACTCTTTGAGCCTAAACCTAACCAAGACGTTTTAGTACTTGCAAAAAGCAAAAAGTTGTCTCTTGGCAATTGAAGGTATCAGATGAATTTGCAAATGCACAGGAAACATGGGGCGGTGATTGTGGGCGTCCTCGGATGATATCTGCTCAAGGAACGCCAAGTGGGTTTATCTGTCCGTGACACTTGTAGAAGAAGATTAAGTTGCCAAGTTGCCTTTATTATCTGTATATAAAGAAGTACAGTGTAACACCATCACTCCGACCTCAGTGCTAAAAGATATTATCAAATTAACGCCTAAGACAAAAACCGGAACGTCATAAAAGTGGACTTCATGGCAGAACACTTGTGTTTGATTGCGTTGGATTGTACCTAATTAAGTGGCCGCTGACTTCAATCAGACGCGGTGCAAGAAAACCATAATTGAAAGCCATTAAGGCCGTTGTTTTAAATGTTATTTCACGTTAAAACGGCCTGAAAATGCAGTACTATAAACAGCTTGTGGTAATGGACCTTGCGTTCTGTGGCCCATTGAGTTGTTTCGGTTATTTCTTCACTCCACGTACTAAAATAAAGAAGACAAGACATCACACTTCTTGCGGATACCTTCCTGTAATCCTGCTATTGCGGCAGTTTTCAAGGATGAAGTATTGGGTTTATCGTCTAAAGACTGTGGCCTTCACTCTTTCATGAGCGAAGCCAAAGGTATTTTCAAGACATCTGCACAAGGACTCAACTGTTGTTCAGGCACAAAGAGAAGTCAGTTGTACAGGAGGTTGGTTTCTCTGCCATCAGCGGTCTCAGCAGAAAATAACACAAAGCGACTGAAAGTCTTGTGGCACTTCTCTCACCTGGAACTGAAACACTTTCACTCGTGTTCTCGCTTTTGCTTCGCTGCCACCGCTGCTCTCGAAAACCCTGCACAGAGTTCCCATCTGGGGGTTGTCGAAAGGCATTCTGGGGAGGGGGGAAAAAAGAGGGAGTGCTGGGAATTAGAAATAGACAATGCAGATCCAGTGAGTGTAGTAAATCACAAAATAACTGCGAGGCAACGGCATAATGAGCGCAGAATGGTTGGAATTTTTCTTTAATGTGGGAGAATTTGCTGAAGTCTGTGATCTGATCCACAGTTGGAGTGGGTGGCTTTGACTCCCAGCGGGCCGCAGTCCAGCGCGAATGTTTTACAGACAGAAACAGGCAGCTGTTCTTGACATCATCAGCAACAGCTCCGACACATACCCACATCTAAACACCGGCCCGTTGTAAACCAGAGGAACGTCGGCACTGGGGTTTTCTGGAGTTCAGCGTGGCTTGTACGTGCAGTTTCCTCTTATCTAAACTGACTGCAGCTGTTCACAGGACGCTCAGTTCCTGCGTGAGTGTGTTTTCTTGACCACTTGAGTGGGAGTTTTGTTTTGTCTGCAGACTTTCTTAAATATTCTGTCTCTAGACATCTCATCACCTTGTCATTTTTAGCCTCGCAGGCGCAAGCGATGTTTTACCGACCACACAAGTGCAAGCAAGTATGGCCACAAGTGACAGTTATTTTTTTTTAATGTGCAGATTATTGTGTTGACTCATCGTTTAGTTTGCGGAAGAAAGTAAAAAAGTAATGGTGAAACGACAACGACAACTTCCCAAAGCCCAGTAATGTCGTTAACTCACTTGAAAATACCCTAGATCTTCTTATTGTGTCATCATATACGACACAAAAAAGAGAAAAACCCAATATTTGAAGAGCTGGAACCAACAAATCGACCAGCCTAATTTATTATAGCATCTATACGCTAAGTTTGGTCAGGCATCGTGTTTGTTTGACACTAGTTGTAAACGTAAACCTAGTTTCTACTGAAATTTAGTCCTTGTATCTTTGTAGATATTCTAGAAACTAAGCTAGCTAGCTATGAGGCTATCGTTGGACGTTTTGGCGGGAATGTGGTCTAGGAAACAAACATTTAAGACAGTTAAATTAAAACTACACCTTTGCGCTACATTTTATTGCGTTATGTACGTTATCCAGAATGTTAACAGCGTTTAATTTGGACGCCTGATGACGAGTCAGTGAATATTTCTGCCCGAGTGACACAAATAGATTTTCATCAGCGATGCAGGTTAACTGTTCATATTTGAATATAGCGTTTCAGTATTTTTGCTAGTTTTAATATTCACCAAACTTGCGAGGTTAACCAGTGAGCTAACCTAGCAGTCTACTGAAATAGAGAAAAGCATCATCAGAGACTGAACAATACAGCTACAGTAAAATACGTAAGTCGTGAAATTACGAATTGAGCTAAAAGAAGAAACGGATAATGATCTTCTCAGAGCTGCAGCCTGTGATCCTTCGTCTGTTGGTTTGTCATTGTTTCCTCATTCAAACCTTGTATCCACATGCGGTCTATGTCTCGATATGTTGGCGTTTCATAAGCATGCTTTTAATCTTGATCGTGCCCACGCTGTGATATTTATATGCAATGATGCGCGGCGTCTCAGGTCACAGGAAGGGAAGCCACTGAAAAAGACTCATTTATTCCTTGCTGAGGGAGCGTGTTCATAGTCACACCAGATGTAAATGTTGTCTATGAGTGACCCCCTTTTTTTTTTGTTGGCAACACTAGTGAATTATTTATTTGATGGGAGCTAATTTCAGCAAAGGATTCGGTGCTCGAGGGAGTATATGCAGCAGCGGGACAGCGTATGTCGACCCATATCTTGCATTCACGCGGCGGCCATTTTCCACTGACGTCAGGCTCAGGGTGGAGAAGCTGTGTTCACAAGTAATCTGACGTTAGAGGAACGTTAGCATCAACCACTTCCTAGCCAACGTTACCGTTTGATAGTGTTACACGATGTCCCTCCAGATTTTCACATCACATCATCTTTACTCTTGCTGATCGATCGGATTGGAGTTTAATGATAACTATCTTAAAGATTACATCAGGTTTCTCTACATTTTTACGACTTGCTACATGGACTGGTATGTTTCACGCTGGCGTCTAGAGGACGGTGTCCTGATTCTTGTTGTGATAACGGGGTAGGCTGAAGTGTCAAGTTTATGTTTTACACAGGCACACTTCAATGTCATTTCAACTATTATGGTATCTTATGGCTAATATCTGGGTAGCTAACTAGCTAGCTAGCTAATGTGACATCGTTATTGCTGATTTGCTCTTGACAGTCCCGCGTTTTGACGTGTTGCATTTCCCCCTGTGATGGCACGTCACGCCTCAATTTGATCGCGTCTGTTTTACGCAGCCGCTACCGACGACAATTGATGATGTATGATGGTCTTGAACAGTTGTCTCATCTATAGGGGGAGATTTCAGCCGCTACGTCTTTTATGTCTGTTCTGAGGGGAAACAGGACGCACAGAAATGAGGGGTTGGAGTAAAAATTGGAAATGGGATTGAGCCAAACTGGCGCTTAGAATCTGGTGCCCCAAGCTCAGA
The DNA here is from genome assembly GCA_900302685.1 of Spondyliosoma cantharus. Taxonomy (NCBI): domain Eukaryota; kingdom Metazoa; phylum Chordata; class Actinopteri; order Spariformes; family Sparidae; genus Spondyliosoma; species Spondyliosoma cantharus. The sequence continues at coordinate 23,209 of OMLP01015209.1, read as the reverse complement.
GGTTAACTTGACACATTCATACAATAATCACGATCATTTATTATCTAATTGGATAAAATTATGAAGCCATGACGCAATACGCAAGTGTGTTTTTCCCATCATGCTGTTTCATACATAAAGATGGCGGCTGTTTGCTTTTCATAAAATCATTTCCGGCGTTGACGTGTAACAAGTCTCGGCTTCACACACCAGACAGAGCTCCTCTCTCCTCCTGGACCCATTCGGCGTTAACTTCATGTCACTTTTAACTTGCACCCCGTCTTTGCACTCTGTGACGTGCGTTCTTGTGCAGAGCCTCAAGCTGTCGTCTTCTTCTTCTTCTTCTTCAGTGGTGTGTGTGTGTCGTTGACTGACGTGGCTCAGTGGGTGGATGGCAGTGAGTTGTCTCGTTCCGCCGCTCGGACGTACTGTAACGGCGTCACGGTTGAGAGACAACTGCCACGAGCTATAAATTCTGATACAGTATGAACTTCTCCTTACCGAGGAACCCTCTGCTACTTCCCTACAAAGTAAACCGAGAGAAAAAAAAATAAAAAATAAATGGTATATGTGCCACGTCGCTGTCTCGTCTGCAGCTAATCTCTCCAGTTATCTCAAGCCAGAATCATATCCTCCCCAATGCGAGCGCCAGGCCAACTTGGACACAGTCGTGTGCTTTGTCTGCCTGATATCGACGTCTCACAAGTCCTCCTCCGCCTTCATGTAAACTCTGACCTTCCACTCTTAACTCAGCTGCCTCCCCCGAGAGCCGCGGCTCATTCTGGCTGGTGTCATCATTATATACCACGAATGTGCGCGTATGTGTGAGGGGGAGATCATATTGGGGAGGAAGCCAGTGTGTCTGAGTCATAGCTACCCCTTTATACTGTTGTTCCCATGGTTACCCCAGCCCCGAAACTCCCCCTCATCATCCCCCCCACCTCTCAATCCCCCCTCGCCTTGTAGCTGCACACACAGTTTATACAAGGATCAAGCCTCAGCGGCTAATACGCGTGCGATTGTGAGTGCGTGCAAAGGTTTTTGGGGGGGTTTAGAAAGCTTTTTGTGACGTGACACGTTCGGCACATTTGTCACAAGTGTTGTTAGCTGCCAAGCGGTCACGTGGTGTTCATGTGTGAATGTATGTGTTGACAAGAGAAAGAGAGAGAGAGAGAGAGAGAGAGAGAGAGCAGTTTGTGAGTGTTTTAGAAATACGCCATCTTATAAGCATATTTGACTAAACCTGCGTGACACGGTCTCCAATTTTGCTTTCTATAAATATTAAGCATATTGTACATTTCCACAACACTATTTCTGTTCCTCTTTTTTAACAGAAGCAGTTTTTTTATTCAGACGCTTAGTGCCAATTTGCTTTTTTTTATGGTCGGTGTATATATGTCGTGTTTTTATTTGATATTTTCATTCAACTTTTTGTCTTTATTTTACCGTCTAATTGCTGTGTTCATGGCACAGGAAACACGTGAAAATGAAACAATCACGATCCTTGATGTTTAATGCAAGTCATCTGCATAAAATGTTCAGAATGACTGATACTGGGTCAAAAATCGATTAGGAGAAGACACCTTGGGGACAGACCGGTGAGCTATTGGCGGTCCACAAAGTGAACCTGCACAGCTACCTGTCAACATCTTGTAGACCTAAATGGTCCAAGCAGGTCTTGAACCGGCAAACCTCCGATCCCCGACCCACTCCCTGGGCTACTGCCGCCCTGCTGACTCTAATTAAAGCAGCCCAGACACCAGTGTTGGGTAGGTTCACGCTTCATGTGAGCCGGCTCAAAGTTCAGTTCACACATGTTAAAGTAATTTCTTCCTTTTTCTTTTCTGTTTAAAAGCATTTCCTCCAGCGCCTTCATGCACAACACTGCCCGGCGCTTCAGTTTTTGTGCGTTCAAATTGCAAACTCGTACAAAACGCCAGAGTTCAAGATGCATCCAGATAGCGCGCGTAAAAATCTGTCGCAAAACATTTTGTTCAAGGCGTTCAACAACCATGAAGACCTCCAACAGATAAGATGTATCGGCCACAGATTTGTTTTTCTCCTCCTTTGTTTTCATGCCTCCTGTAAGCGACGTCACCTACGACGTGACGCCCACGTGGGGCGAGCATGTGCAGAAAGAATATATTGATTCCAACCAGAGAGAGCTATCGGAATAGGCGTCCGCGTCCCGTCGATGGCTGCGTGCTCAGAAGCGCTGAGATGAAGCGTGAGCGGAAACACACTGCCTGTGAATCTTGTCTCTATGACAACAATGTCTTGATTGACACCTTCCCTTTGTGGTTTACTATCTATTTGTGTTTTATTTGACATCAGATCATCAGAGTCAGGAGGGTGCATAGAATGATCTATTGGAGACAAAAAGATGAACATGAGCATTATATTCAAGGCCAGGAAAAAGAAAAAGAGCGATGTCGACGTCACCAGCGTCTTTTCTGAAAAGGAAAAATAAAAGGAACGCTGCACCTTTTCTTTGGGCGGCCGCCTGCCGCAACACAGGATCGCTCCTCATTGGGAACGGCTGAAAAAAGGATCTGGTGTGGACTCAGGTCCAAAAGCATTTACATGGTTAATACTTCACCCGTTTCAATCTGATTCATTCATTCAACTTCAGATCAGACTGTTTCGGATCACTCTCTTCCACTTAAGGTGTTTACATGAGGCATTTTTATTCTGATTATTAGTGGAATATCAGGATCCAGGTAAACTTATAATAAACTTGTGGCCAAGGCAGAGGAGCGATCGTGGTCATAGTTCAAAGCAGATGGAAGCGAGATACAGTCGTCTCCTGGGCACATGGTCATACTATCATCTACTACTTCAACGTAGCACATGCTGGTTTTTTTTTTTTATGCGGAACTGACTGAAGCCACTGCGGCTGTCTTCTTCTTGGAAGGACTGTCCGGTTTTAAGAAGAAGGAAGTGCAGTCATAATGTTTGTCAAACCTCAAGGAGACACCCAGAGTGTTATGGTGAGAAACGCCGACTGTGACTACAGTTTATTTGTTTACAAGTCGACCTCTCCGGGGCACCTTTAATCAGTGAGTGGGAACAGTTTCCTGTTTGGAAGCGAAACTCAGCAGCAGAGTGGCGATTGTAACACAACCGTATTGTTCCAGTGTGGTGGAAGAGTTCAACGTTTGAGCCAGGACAGGTATTTTTTCCAGACCTTTATTTGTTTCTGAGTCGTTGAGTTGGCCCATTTTTTTTCAGCAGTAGGTTTCATTTGTGGTGTGCGCGTGTGTGTACTTCTTTCACTTCCCATTTGAATCAATAAATAAAACGGCACAATCGTCAGAAAAATCCAAACCACACTGTGCCAGAGAGTAAATATAGAAACCCTGTGAAACCTCCGTAGCGTTTGACCTTTTCTTGTGGTTAACACTCTCAGTGCGTTTTTTTCTAATTCTCTGTGTGTCTCTCCCTCCCAGTGGAGGCCGTGGTGGAGTTCGACTATGAGGCTCAGCAGGATGATGAGTTGAGCCTGACGGTGGGCGACATCATCGTGAACATACGGCGGGACGATGGAGGATGGTGGGAGGGCGAGCTGGGCGGACGCAGAGGGCTGTTCCCGGATAACTTTGTCAGGGTGAGTAATCTCGACTCACCTCTCCTCCCCTTCCCCTCCACCTGACTGTCTCTCTTTCTTCTGCCCTCGTTCTCTCACTCGCTTCATAAACCCACAAGAGGAGGTCCATAAATAGCGGCGGGGGGTAAACATGCAGATTCCAGTGTGTCACCGCAGTGTGCGTCGCTCGGGGTCTTTTCTGACGCTATTTTAGTGGCAGAAACTGCAACTCATTCACCTTTTCGTTAGGTGAGCGTGAGGATTACATTCAGATCACGCCAAGGGATGAAGTCACGTTACGGTTGAGTGTACGTTCACGGTTATTTTGGGTTAAGATTAGGTTAGTTTGAAGGCAGAGGAAAAAAATCTCTCCTTTTTTTGTGATGGCCTTTGGAAACCAAAAATAGTTTTACACCCTCCCCTGACGTGCATTTTCAACTACTAACAATACAGCGAAAGACTTGATACATGCCGTCTTTAGGGCAGTGAACATTTTATTCTTATTTATCCAAACGCAATGAAGATATGGGTGGCAAATTATTGGAAAAAACAAAAGAAAATGTCTTAAACCCCTTTCACACTGGACAAAAAACCCGACAGCACCCACTAATATCTAGAAACAGCATTTATTCCCAGCTCAAATTACTTTGCGATAAGTTGTTTATCAAAGTCTGCACAACTAGTTGCAAAATAATCAATATCGCAACATCTAAATCGCAAAGCCTCCAATTATTTTGCAAAGGTAAAATGTGTCACAAAACAGTGTTTTAATGAAATGTTGTAGTGCTGCAGAGATGCTCTGGCCTGCAACGGGAGAAACGCCCCGTCACGATGTCATGATTTTACCAGCTTTTCAATGACAATGAATTATATCGCAATATCACCTTTTGACCATATCGTGCAGCTGCATTACCCACAGATTCAAAATTGGCAGCTCAGAGCGGACATGACGTGACAATGACGTGACGTTCCAGATGTCGGCATGTAAATAGTTTTCCATTCTCCATCCAGTCGGAAGTAAAAGACAAAAAAACAAAAGGCAAACTTGTCTACCGTCAATAAAAAAGGGAGTCAATACCCGTTTTTTTTAGTGGGTTTACCTTCATTTTGAAAAACTCACATACAGCCTACAGTACGTCTGGATTTTAGGGGGTAATTATGGTATTAGAAAGCTGTTTTGGCGATGGTGATGGAGAACATAGTCCAAAATCCCCTGTACATGATCAACCGGGCTGTCGTCTCGTGACTTTTAAAGCTTCCTCATCGAAGCATTCAGAGAAACCCTCATTCTCAGTGTAGAAGCGTCCACATTTGTTATGTTTCTCCACTCAAGATTGTATGTTAGAGGCCAAATACATACACAGTAAAGTACACCTCACCGATCCATATATGGTTGCATATGCATGCGGTCTGCATTCCTGCGTAGGCCGCGCAAACAGAGCAGAGTTGGTGAGAATTTAGACTCTAGGTGACGCCAGCTGCTGTCAAAAAATACAGATGAGGCTTAAAAACCAGGGTTTGCTTGAAATGAAAGGTTTCGTGCAACTACCTCTAAGAGCGACAAGCGCTTAGTCTCAGGGATGCCCTCATTTGAAGACGCAAAAGTGGGACAAAATTGTTCTGAAAGTTGTTAACGATCCAACAAATACTTCTTCGCCGGCTCGGTCGGTAGGCCGTCTTGAGCCTGCAGTGGTCCAGCAACACCGAAGAGTATTTAAATATAATAAATGTGTGGCAGACTCGTTAATTCAACACCTCTCACGATTTCCTCATTCCAGCCTCCAAATTTCGCTTCTCTGTCTCTCAAGCGAAATATGTCCAATTAATTGTGTTTTGCTAAGAGTGTGAATGCATCATGATTTCACCCACAGCTTTCAAGGCGAGGCTGCGAAAAACATAAGGCTGTAAACACCGGGGTAGCTGTGTTTATTCTTTTATGACTCATTTCAATAAATGAATAGCAGCAGTTTGGAAAAAAAAAAAAAGCTTGAAAGAAGAGTTTCCTTCCCGGATGCCTATGGTGTCATGTTTTTAATATTCAATGCCAATCAAGAGGAGAACAGACTTTGTTTGTTGTGCGATCTAGTTGAGATCGAGAATGAGGATCATTCGTTCGTTTGCTGTTCCGTGTACGAGGACGTAAGGGATACATACCAGACTGTCCTCAATTATTGCAGGTTTATTTTGATTTTCTTTGCCAAGCTTCACACAGAAGGCAGATGTTGTTGTTGTTGTTGTTGTAAACCGAGCTGCAAAATAACCTGTAATTACCTCCACCAAAGAGGTTTCAACCGTGTCCAGTTGTTGGTTAGTTGACTGGCGTTGTTTCTGCGAGATTACGCAAAAACCACTGAATGTATTTCCAGGAAACTTGGATGGAGGATGGGTCTCAGCCCAGAATAGACCCCATTAACTTTTGGTGCGGATCTGGAAAAATATTTTTTTATTAATTTCCCAGGGAGTAATGCATGAATCTTGATGAAAAAACATCTAAATATGGTTAAGCAAAGTTTGATATTAGGCTTGATTTAAATGTCACTCAACAATTGAGCCAAGATGGCCTCATGTTGCTGTTTGACTGAAGTTCAGAATACACCACCGACAACAAAACAGAGTTTCGTTATCCGGGAAACTGAGAAAAACTGTAAAATTCCCCGCAAAACTACTGTTTTTCTTTACTGTCACTTTAACCAAATCACACAAATTTGATCTAGTCTATGTGGTCTCCTTTTGGTAACTAACGTAATAACTAATGTAATATTTGCTCACTTCCAATCAACGAACTTCCCCTAATTAATTTTGGAGCTTCTCCTTTTGAAACTATGTGGCAAAAAAATGACTCAAGTGTGAATATTTGTTGGTTTTCTCTGTTTTCTACAATAGTACACTGGACGTCTTCAGGTTTTGGATGATTGATCCGACACGTCACACTGGGCTCATGTGAGGTCACATGATTGACATGTGAACAAGTGACGGATGATTTTCACCAACATTTTAGAGAGTGATAGTTTGAAATTCGTAAATAAAGCAAAATATCATCTAGTTTTGTGTTACACGCTTGGTGAAATGCTCAACACACGTCGCCAACACCAACATGGCTGCCAACTCGGCATTGATAAGGTAATGAAAATCACAATAAATCATTTCAAACTGAACTCAGCTCTACAATGTTGCGGGTTTTCGTGAACGTTCGACGAGACAGCGTCACTAAAGCAACTGATTGCTGGGTAGCTTTTATAATTAACGTATTTTCAAAGTCTTATATTTCATTAGTTTCATGACAAACGGTGACTTTCTCACGTTGAAAGATTATCTTTCAAACTGACAAACGTCATATGTGTGATTCGGGACACAACTCACACTGGATCAAAAATGATATGTCTCTCTCCGCTCACTACCAGACAAAGTTTTTCTGAAATGATTGTTGCATGAGGGAAACCACAAGGGGCGTGAGTTTGGCTCTCTATGCTTCCAGGCTCATTGTTTTGTCTTCCTGTCAGCTGGGTGCTTCAAAGTAAACGAGACATGTAGCTGTTACAGATAAACATTCAAATCATGAGTAAAGTTCGCCGAAGCCTCTGATATATATATTTAGCATAGCAGTGTGTTTGCGGTGACGAGAAGGGGGAAGTGTTTTGTTCACTGTACTGTGAGAGGGAAGTTAACAGGAGCCACAAGTGAAGGCTGACAGTCAGACAGTGGCGTCCACATTTTGACAGCGCTGAAGAAGTCCGTCCATTGTCAGGTGGTCGACCGCAGACGGGCTTTATTTGTGCTGACTGAATGTCACAGCGCTCATTCACTGTCAGGCAGCCGGACAATGGGCCTGTGGACGCTCAGTGACGGTGTGTGTGTGTGTGTGTGTGTGTGTGTGTGTGTTAGTAGGAAATGGGGGATGTGGACAGACAGGTTGGA
>OMLP01015209.1:0-10281 GCA_900302685.1 Spondyliosoma cantharus | reverse complement strand
TCCTCCTCCCCTCCTCCCCCCCCCCTCTCTATCTCTCTGCAGGAGATAAAGAAGGAGGCGAAGAGGGATGGAGGACAGGCGAGCATGATCAAGTCTGAGCTTTCCAATGGACGGGCCAGTCCTGTGTCTGACCCCGGAGTACGACCGGGCAGGAAAGGTAGTCACACACACACACACACACACACACACACACACACAGTCACATACATGCATACATTGTGGTCATTAGCAGCGTTAAGTCTTCTGTCTCAAACGTAGATCCTATTAGCGCGAGGAAGGATTTGGGTCAAGCGTTCCTGGACGTTCCAACATGTTCACACGTATGTGGAGGAATGTGACATGTAACTTCTCAACATGCCACTTTATGCAACTAAAAATAACGTCCTCTGTCGCCTCCACATTTAAAATTAACATGTAGAAATGTACAAGAACAGCTTTAATGTTCTGTTGACAATGAAAGGATTGACAGACAAGGATCAGCAAGGTGTTCGTGTAAGTCATTTTTTAACACTAAATCACTTTAGCTTCTAAAACGTGCCGATTTTCACCTTATTTTTTGTGGATTTTGAGGTTTAGACAATTGATTGGGACAGAGAAATACTTTGTGGAGGTCTCACTTTGGGCTCTGTGTAGTCGTGATTACAGCCTGACTGATAAGAGTGTGACATTAAGAATATATCAGCCGATATATACACATTTGTTGGCCATCATCGTCCTGATTTGGATGCAGGATGAAAGATATTTTACGGGAAAACAACAAAAAACACAAACTTTATTATGACGTCGGTGCGCTGACACAGTAAACTTAACTGTGAATTTAATAATTATGAATTATCCAAAGCATCTCAACCAGTTACAAGTTCCTGCCTGAGTGATAGTAATCAAAAGATATATTACAGTAAATCCTTTTCTTTATATTTACCTTCATACTGACACACCTTTTGTTTGAGCAACATTGAAACTACACATCACTACAGATCTGAATACTTCCTCCAACAGTCTAAATACTGGACTAATGGTCGTATTAGTGCTTTTACTGAATTGAAGGATCTTAATACTTCCTCCGCCTCTGCATGCGAACACACCCTGACATGCAGCAGCTGTAAAAGAAACAAGAGGAGGAGTGACACGCTGTGGACGAGCGAGGAATCGCAGGGAGAAGCGCTGATGCCCCAGCTGGTGTGGAATGAGTCAGGACTAACGAGGAGGCTAATGAGTGTAAGACAAACAACTGAGGGCCAGTGTGAAGCGTTTGGTGTCTCCGCTGGTTAGTAAGACTGTCCTCTTGGGGAAAGGTCAAAGGTCGGCGGCGTCAGTCTTCAGCCGTGAGGGCTTTTTTTTTTTCATAAGACGGTGAACACCTGCTCACTCCCTGTAAGACATGGATTATAGAGGAAGCTTATTATGTCACATGTAAACCTAAAATGTATTTGCATATGTGTGTGTGTGTGTGTGTGTGTGTGTGTGTGTGTGTGTGTGTGTGTGCGCGTGCTGCAGGTGAACAGATCCGTAAGCGGCGGTGTAAAGCGGCGTTCAGCTACGTGCCTCAGCATGAAGATGAGCTGGAGCTGAAAATAGGGGATGTCATTGAGATCATAGCAGAGGTGAGACTGACGGCAGCTGACGGGAGTCGTGATGGAGATTTGAGATGTATTTTGAGCTCGTGTGAGGCGAAAAATGTAGGCGAAACTGTTAGATAACAAATATATGAAAAGAGATGAAAAAAAATGTGTTTGTTGTGATGAAGAGGCAGAACAGTGACAGAGTTTGTCCACCAGGGGGCGCTGACAACTTTATGTTTTGGTTATTATTCTTTATCTAGAGCAGAAATAACTAATAAATGAATCCATTAGTTGATTAAAAGAAGATTATTTTGACAATTGATTGATAATCTAAGTTACTTTTTTGAGTTTTCTTGGTTTTCGGTTACAGTTACACCTGTGTTTTAATCTATACAGACATTAAAATAAGAAATAAAAGGCGAAGCACAAGCGGATATTTAAATAAAAATCTAAACAAGATTTCTTTTCATTAAATTACACAACACTTTTGTTTTTGTTCCCATTTTTCCGGAGTTGAAGTAGTTGACATAAGACTTTTTCTGTAGACACAAAACAATTATTTCTCTTCGAGTATGAGCAGAAATTTGTTAAAATCCGTCCCTCCAGTTTCAGTTAACGAGCAACTGCGTGCTGCATCAAAATGTACGACACCTGTGGTGTTACGCACATTTGAGCCTTTTACATGCTGTGTCTCAATTCAGGGTCTGCATCCTTCAGAGGAGCATTTGAAGGCCGAGCAAAGACTGTCCCAATTCGTAGGCTCCTCCAAACGTGGCCTTCTTTTCAGTCTTTTTGGAGGACGTACTGCTACGATCCTTCGTGGCCTCACATAAACCAAGATTCTTTGCGCGCCCGAAAAAGAAGAAAGAAAGAGAGAAAATGGCGACATCGCGTGGCGTAGATCGTCACTTTCGCCTGGGCGGCAGGAAATCATGACGTGAGAGTAAAACATCCGGTGACGCAACCAGGAAATGCTCCAGAGGCTCGACCGTCACATTTAACAACGGCTGACGCGGTTAACAAGGTCTCTCCGAAGGACTCCGCCTTCGAAGACCGCAAAGGCCGAGTCCTTCGAAGGATGCAGACCCTGAATTGAGACACAGCAATAGGCAGCAGTCCAAAGCAAACCTGTGCACTAATCTTGACAGTGATACGTCACACCTGTCAGCTAGATGGATTATCTCCGCCGGGGGTGTCAGCGCTGTTTGTTTAAGTACAGGTGCACATGCGGGATGCGCTTCGAAGGTCAAGTAACCGTCATTTCTACAGTGGCAATTATATAGATGAGTCAATTATAGATGATCTAATGATTAAATGATTGACTGACCTCGTCAAGTTCACCATATAATCTGTTTTGACGGAACTGATCAACACTTATTAAGAAATAACTTCCAAAAACTTAAAGGCGTTTCTTCGTTACTCATTTTTGTCAATATGACATCATTTTCTTTTCTGTTTTTTTATTTTTTTTATGGCTCCCTGACATGACAGACGCTTTAGTGATGATCTGATCTTCAGTCACATAAAAAAAAAAATGTATTTGATTTAAACAGGATTATGCAAAACTGTGAACATGTCATTTCCTCGCTTCCTCACAGAAAGATACATGCCGGAGCGGTGGTTCTCAGGTGCGTTCCAACAGCACCACACCTTTATGATCTGTTACGTTCTGATTAACGTGGATTTAATGAACAAAATGGGAGCAAAAAGCAAAAGTGTTGGGTGTGATTTCGTAGATAATGCTGAAATAGTCCAGAAAATAAAAGACAGTAATGAGCACGAACGTACTTCGGCTTGATTTAAAGGAACCAAGAGTCGGAGTTGACCTCTAGTCTGCTGGGAGTTCGCACCAGCTGTGTGTTGCACAGAAACCGAACTCCACGTCTCCTTATTAAGTCTGAACTCTGGAGACAGTGAAGGAGCCTGAGACCAGATCTCAACGGCTCATTATGTCGCAGCAGATCACACATGTGTTTTGTGCTTGAAACCAGGAAAAAGGGAAAAAAAACAAACAAACATGTGATTCCTATTTCCAGGTGGAGGAGGGCTGGTGGGAGGGGTTTCTGAACGGGAAGACTGGAATGTTTCCCTCCAACTTCACGAAAGAGATCCTGAACGAGTCGGACACGCCCTCTTTAGACACGCCCACCTCGCAGGAGGATCTACGCAGCGGCCGCACCAGTGAGTCTCAGCCAATCAGATGACAGGGAATGCCACATAATGAGAAAGACGAGAAAATGACTCCGGCTGCTGTATTTATGTGGCAGTAAACTAATGTGTGTTTTCTGTGTTCAGGTAAAGACAGCCCGGGCAGCGAAAGCGATGGAGGAGACAGTCGGTCAGAAACGGGGTCGGGAGAAATCCAGCCCAAGAAGGTAATCAGTGACGTCATCAATCCTCCGCAACGACAGAACAACTAGTCTTCACACTTCACCATAACCGTATCACAACGTTACCGTCATTTGTAGCTCTGTAAAACACCAGACTTTCTTGTAGTCGTTGTTGGAAAGTACTGTGCAAATTTGAGGGACTTCCACTTAACTTGTCTTTTTTATTTTCGTGCCACTTTCAGAGGTAAAGAATGAACACAAGGTGTTTTTCCCTGTAATACTGGAACAACTGAAAATGAAACTTGTCCTTCTACCTCACAGAAATGTCCCTTGTGAGTTGACTGTGTTTTATATTTAGTGTAACGGGATCTTTTCGCTAGAAATTAGACAAATATACCTCGCAAGATTTTGAGTTTTTGCGTTGTGACGGTTTTAATCACCTTCTACTACAAGGATTTTTGCACACAAATGTAGATTATAAACATTATTTAGACATACATTTTGCATTTATTTGTCAAGTGATCAGCTACAACATTTATTTGCAACTATTTGGTGATTGTCTCTGTCACAGTAGAGGCATTGTGTATTTTTAATTTTGATATTTGAAGTACATTTTCCAGATTTTATGTACAAACTTTTTGTTAAAGGGTAACTCCACCATTTTTTACTCATTAAAGTGTGTTTACAGGTCTTGAGGAGTGCTACTGCATATGTGAAAAAGGCAGCATAAAGTATTTGTGGCTCCAGAGGAAGCTGCATCGAATCTGATAAACTGCCTCCATTGATGTCGCTCAGTTGTTTAGTTGCATTGTGGGTAATGTAGGCTACATGCTTTCGAAAGCAGTCCACTGGTCTAGTAGTGCACTCCTATAACACTGGTGGACTCATTGTGGACAGTGTTAAAACAAAAGATTAAAAAAATGATGCAGCAGAACCAGAGATATCCACTTCTTTCAAAAACCTGGTGCCTACATTACCCACAATGCAATGCAGCTTCCTTGAGAGCCAGAACTGGCTTTACACTACTTTTTACAAATACGCAGTAGCACTGTAAACACGCTTTAATGAGCACAATTGGTGGAGTTACCCTTTAAGTCAAAATATGTACATAAAATCAGGAAAACTTACTTCAGATATTAAAAGTAAAAGTACACAATGTAGCAAAATGTCACCTGTAACAGAGACAATCATCAACATAGTGATGATAGTCCTTTATATTTACACAACAGTAACTATAAGGACTTTTACTTATGTGTTCACAGTGTGATTTTTGGTACTTTTCCTGAGTACTTCCTCCTCCAATGTTCTCAACCTCGCCAGGCTCAGATTTGGCTGTAAATGGAGCAGGGTTCCCTTTTAACACAAAAACAGGAAGATGACTGTTTTTCCAGAACAAAACTGAAAAACAAAAGCCGCGATGCTGGTGTGAAGCAGCGCAACGAGCCGTCCACACCGAGGTCACCTGCTCACAGCTATAACTGTAATGCTGAAGACACCTGCGCTGTTGAATGGTTTTGTTTTGAACACTTACCACTCGGAGAGGCTGGAGCGGCGGAGGACAGCGGGCGTTGTCAGATTCACAGCGAGAGTGGAGATGTCGAAACGTCCATCGAAACTCAACCCACTCCTGCAGCTGTGCTCTGTGTGCGCCTCAGGGGACAAACGAAGTGATATTTAAAGAAGTGTTCGTTGACGCACACTCACAACGTGAAAGTTTGCTAAGAGTGAATTGTCAACCTGTGTCGGGTCTGCGAGGCTTCAACTTTCCTTTGCAGTCGCGCTCGTGAAACTGAAAACTGTAAATATGCAGACTTGTTGTGCAACAGAAAGGTCGCTTACTGAATCGCTGACTGTAAAGAAGAGAGGGAACCAAGGACGTTTCGGAGGAAACTCGACGCTCACATCGCACGTCACGGCGAGCCGCGACACATGACTGCTCAAAAAAGACTTTATTACAAAATCAAACGTAAAAGATAAAAGAAAATCAATAAAAAAAAGACATTTTTCATTGATGGCAAATTAGAAATGTTCCAGTTTCAGCTTCTTAAATATGAATATTTTCAGATTTATGACCGTAAGCTAAGTATCTTTGGGTTGATGGTGTCATCTCTGGCTTTTGGAAACACCGGTTGAGATTTCTTATTTTTCTGAACCAAGAAAGGAACGCCGCTCCTGCCTCCCCTGCAGAACTACGCCTACGCTGACAATGTGGCTGAATTCACAGCTTGTGTTTGTGCAGCTCACGGTTTACATCTTCCACAAGGTCACAAATGTAATCCCGTCGTGAAAAGGTCAGACGGAAGCTGTTTATCAGACGTATTTTGGGAACAACATGAGCTTCTGGAACACAGAGAGAAAAACAGTGGAGAAGTGAGATAATGCTGCAGCAGTTATGAGGCTGACTCTGTCTCTGTTCCACCTGACCATGAAGCAAGTTATTTTCCTTTTTAAGCTAACAGTGTGTCAGTGTTTGAGACTCAAACCGTGAGATATTTTTGGGTGAATTGTCCCTTTTTAAGTTCCAGTTGTTCATCGTGTTTCTTCCTTCACCTCTTTAGATCCGAGGGTTCGGCTTTGGTGACATCTTCAAAGACCAGCCCATCAAGCTCAGACCTCGATCTATGGATGTGGAGTCGGAGGTGGACAAGGTGAGACACACACCCACATGAACACACACACCCACATGAACACACACACACAAAAAAAAAAGGCGGGAGCAACTATTCCGGACATTTTTTGATACCCTGATCATTGTATTAGTAAGTATTGAGGGGAAGGAAGTCCCCAGTCTTTGGCTCCTCCCCTTCCTCTGCACAGGAAATGGTTTTAATGTTCACACACACACACACACACACACACACACACACACATCCTGCAGTGATTTGACAAGCAAAGCAGAAGTGAGAGCTCCACGGGGGCAGACAGACAGAGAGAGAGAGAGAGAGAGAGGAGGGGAGGTAATACAGCGGTTCACTGACATTTTCATATCCACACACACACACACACACACACACACACACACACACACACACTCACGCTGTCTCCTGCTGCTGCCGGAGCTCCGTCAGTCTGTCTGTGTTTAACTGCAACCAGAGGAGGGAGGACGGTAGGGTCAGCTCCTGTTTCTGTTCCTCTCTTTTCACTTTTTAGATTTTTGTTTTTCATTGTTTCTTCTTCTTCTTCTTCTTCTTCTTCTCTTTATCCTCAGCTCTTCTTCTTCTTCTTCTTCTTGCTTAATGTGCTCAGTTTTATGTGAGATCACGCTGTTTTGGTCACTCAGGATGTTTGGTGTAGTCGGTGGAGTTAAATCTACAGATAAACATGCAGAAAAGCAAGTTTTTTGTACAGTTTTTCTATTTAAACAACCAAATATTGCAAAAACTGGACACGTCTGTGTTTCTATGAAGAGCTATGTGTCCGTCTACATAAAATTTCAAAGGCTGTCTCAAACCGCCATGATTAAAGTTTTTGGGGGGGGAACAAAAATAGTTTTTGAGTCATGAAAATAATAATGTTTATGGACGTGGAATTAAAGGGTCAGTTCGCCAAAATTACAAATCAAAAAACTAATATGCTTCTGCCTGTGGTTTCTGGGGATTGGAAAACTTCTCAAAATACTGAACAGGCCTTTTTTAAAGGGTCAATTCATTCAAATATTCATAAACCTGAAGTAGAGCTGCAACTGTTAAACGAATTGGCAACTATTTTGTTAATGGATTAATTGGTTTAAGTTGTTTTTTAATAGAAAAAAAAAAAAATGTGACAGTAAGCTGAATATCTTTGGGTCATGGCCAGTTGATGATGTCATCTCCGGCTTTTGGAAACACTGATTGACATTCTTCCGTAATTTTCCGGATCGACTGATCGAGAACATAACAGACAGATTGTGCAGCTCTATCTGAAAAGCTCTGTTAACAAAACCAAAAGAATCTGCGTGTCCAGAAACCACCAGGAGGGAGAGAGTGTGGGTTTTTGTTATTTTGGTGAAGTGACCCTTTAATGCCCTCTACATAAACTTGACAGCCAGGGAGAAAATTCCTTTTTAAAGCACATTTTGACCGTTAAGAGACATAAAACTCTTCCTGCTGTCTCCTTGATTTATCAGCAAACCTAAAATCTAACTTCACCAACTGAACCAGGCAGAAGAGCTGAGATTATGAAAGGAAGATAATCAGAGACACAGGATGACACAAGATGAGTTAGGTGGGTGAAGAGAACAGAAACCTGGATGTGAAAAGGCTTTTATCTGTCGGCCGGCGCGTCCTGTAGCTCCTGCAGATGTGCGTTGCGGTGTTTGTTCTGGAGGATGTTTGTCAGCCGGTCCTGCTGAGTGGGAGGCTGTTACGTTGCTTTATGAGCGAGACGAGTCTCCCTGCTCTCTAATGAGGCTCCGGAGGAGGTGACAGCAGAGAGCCTCCGTCCGGGACGGCGGGACGCTGAGTCATGTGAAGCCACGTCAACTTCAGACGTGAAACAGGAAGGTCGGATGCTTGTACGTGTGTGCAGCAGTGTGGCGTCCCCCGCCACATGGATACACAATGATGGTGTGCTAGTTTAGGTGTATTACAGGGCTCATTTTGCTGGCTGGCTTTTGTGGCAGTGTTCAACATCTGGCTTTTGTGCCAGAAGAAGGGGAAGTTCTAGTGGGTTTTTTTTTTTTTTTTTCTTTTTTCTTGTTGCGGTGAGTCAAAGTCAGTCGGTCGTGAGATCAGCCGAGCCTTCAGTTTAAAACAAACGTCTACAGTTTGAACGTTGGGAGAGGAAGTTGATTCAAGGGCAGGGTCGTCCGACAGGCTCTTCTGTGGTAGGACAAAATGAAGAATTTGCATGAAGATGTGTTGTGAAGGATGAATGAAATGGTAAAATAAGCATGTTTTAATCCATGTTTAGATCTTTTTGAGTTGCTTGTGATGTGGGATTGCACAAGCTGACAGAGAAAAGCCCAATATAAACCTTGTATGTAGATTTACCAGCAAAGTTCTTGATATTCTGGTGTAACAATAACCATTGAATGTATTTGTTCTTTAATTTCTATTCAAGATCAGGAAGTTTTCAGTCCTGCAAGAGAACTATAACCATTTCCCAAGCGTCCTCAAGTCACCCTCTGGTTTGAGTTATTAAAATGATTGTGTGCAGTCGACCAGAAATATCTGTTATGGATTTGTTTTACTTTTTTTTGTGAGAATTTTGGTTTAAAACGCTGTAAATCGCCTCTGTACTTTGCCCCTTGTCATCAAACTGACCTCAGTCGGTCTTCAGTCCAGTCCTATTTCGGTTTTCAGCCATGTTTACGTGATCCAAGGGCTAAACTAAGATGGTGAACATGGTAAACTTTCACTTGGAAGCTTATTAGCTTACGAGCTAGTTTAGCTTTTAGCCTTTAGTGTGGCAAAGACTCACACTAAAAACATAAAGTGGCTAACATGTCCAGCAGAGTTCATGTAAGGCTACTGAATCCAGTTGAGCTGTGGTGACTCCCCCTGTGATGGACTAGCTCTAGCGCTACTGGCTCCATAGCTAACTGAGTCATCAGCTAATTAGCTAAAGGTAGCTATACAGCCATGGATAGCTATTAAGGAGCAGCGGTTGGCAGTGACTGCAATATACATTATTCTGAAATGGGCTGTTCTACATATTGAGTATTTTTACCTCTTTGTACGACTGTGGTGACAATCTGAGTATCGCGTGTCTACATTGTGTTTACAGGATGTTGTTTCACACTTTCCTTGTGAAACCCGAACCAGAGCAGCTACACTGAAACTATGCAGGACTTTGAGTTTCCTGCCTCTGGTCACACTTTGTTCTGCAGGTGGAGATTTGGTTTGCGGAGATGCAGCTGTGAAACAGTAAGACGTACAGTAAACGCAGCATCAAGGTCATGTGAGGATCCTCCAGCGCTCAATGAGAAAACAGTACTTATTCTTTACTGTTTGAAGTCCAGCTACTTGAGATCCTCGGACATGAAACCGTCTCCGTGACGTAGTGATGCCTCAGTGCTTGTGGCACCACATGGGTCTCATTACAGAGAAGTGGAAGGGTGTAGAGCGAGGAGTGAAGCTGGCGGGGGAGGCCGTGTGGGTTTTTTTTTTTCTCTCCGAGCCGAACAGAACAGAGCCGTGTGTGTGTTCGGTACAGACTGGGTCTTGTGTGTGTGTGTGTGTGTGTGTGTTTTCGTTTTCCTGTGGAAGAGCCACCCTGGTTCCACAAACACCGTCGAGGGATCCACTCCAGCCGGAAAACAACGGCTCCTTTAACAGCCTGCACAGCGCACACACTCTTACACACTCTTACACACTCTCACACACGCACACTCTCTCACACTCACACACACACACACACACACACACAGAAATAACTTCTTTCAAACAGACGCCTTTCCGTTTGCTTTA
>OMLP01015208.1:0-31497 GCA_900302685.1 Spondyliosoma cantharus | reverse complement strand
ACAGTATTTACACTTTAAGCTTTATAGGGGAAGCTCCGTAGGGGAAGCTCTATAGGGGAAGCTCTATAGGGGTAGCTCTATAGGGGAAGCTCTATAGGGGAAGCTCTACAGGGGAAGCTCCGTAGGGGAAGCTCTATAGGGGAAGCTCTGTAGGGGAAGCTCTATAGGGGAAGCTCCATAGGGGAAGCTCCATAGGGGAAGCTCTATAGGGGTAGCTCTGTAGGGGTAGCTCTGTAGGGGTAGCTCTACAGGGGAAGCTCCATAGGGGAAGCTACCAAGTACTGGCCAGCAACATTATTTACCCCACCCTTAGGGGGTACCAAGCCTTTATTTGAAGCAGGCTAATATAATAGACAGACAGATGTTATATGCCCCACCAGATTTTTGTTCATCTGTATTTTTATACTCCAATTCCAAAAAAGTTAGAGTGCTGTGTGAAACATGAATAAACACAGAATGCAGTCATTTGCAAATGAACTGTGTTTACAGAAAATGACTTTACAATGTGTTCCTGAGCACAGATGTGTAATGTATTTTATACAATCACAAAGAGGTGACCCTTTCCACACCCCCTTGCTTGTGTCATCTGAGCCTTTCTGGGATGCCCCTTACATGTTGAATGTTCTAAAACTGGTGTTTTGAGCATTTCACAGCTTACCCAGTCTGTGTTGCCCTGTCCCCAATTGTTTTATACATTTTTGTGGCAAAAAATATATTTAAATTAAATTAACATACATATACAAAATTAAAGATGTTGATGAGGTAAAACATTAAATATATTGTCTATGTACTATTTCTAATTGAGTTTTTGTCAAAAAAGGCAACATTACATTTTTATCTATGTCCATCTGTATTTTTCATTTCTAGAACATATTCTTCACAGAATTTGGAACCCTGTGCTTGAGTCGATTTGGGGAAACCCAAGCAAAGTAAGGCAGTGTCCTGTTTCAATTACAAATGAAAGCCTACGGAGTATGAATGCAATATGTGCATGGATAAATGCTGTATTATATTTGTTGTTACATAGCGACACTAATGTGAGTACTACGGGAGATGAAGCAATCAGTTATCTGGCACCAGAGGTCTTCACACAGGCAACGTATGAAACCAAGAGGTACAGACCTTCATACCATTTGTAATACTGTAGTCTTCACACTTTTTCCCTCTCATTCACATTTAGGTGTCAAAACAATTAAAAAATATTTTTTCAACCCTTGAAAAATGTTTTGTCACAAAGCAGCAACACACTGAACTTCTGTGCAATGTGATTAACAACAGTTATTTATTCTGCTGACCAGTGAAACATTTTCAGATGAAGGTTAATGTTGCTATGTGTTTGCTTAAAGTTTAATTGTTTGCTAAAATATAGGTTGTACATTAAGTCAGTGATATGATGTTACTCTTTATCCATCCACATGTTTTAATCTTTTCTGCACCTTAGTAGTTAAAAATCAGTATGAGCACTTTATAATTGTATTGTTATCTAATTTATGGTTATAGACATTTCCTCTGTAATAATGATAATACATCTTTCTTTTGTAGTGACATCTGGTCAGTGGGATGCATACTCTATGAACTCTGTACTCAACAATTAGCGGTGAGTTACCCAGAAATGTGCATCAAAAATGAATGAAATCCCAAAAAGTAATGGAAATGAGACTACAGAAAAATCTACTGCAACACCAGCAGCTCTGTGAGGCTCTACTCAGTAGACCGTACTGTAGGGGCAGCTGTGGCTCAGGACGTAGAGTCGGTGGTCCAATAATCAGAAGCTCATTGCTTCATTATGAAGCTCCTCCGGTCATGTTGACGTGTCCTTGGGCAAGATTCTGAATCTCCAGGTTTCTCCTGCATAAAAGAAGCAAATATTGTGTGGCTCTTTACATAGAATGTATCACTCCTGATGAGCAGGTCGGCACCTTGTCATGTACATGGAGCATGCATGCTAACATCCTGACATTCTCTCTCAATAATGCTAACATGCTGATGTTTACTATGTTGTGCATCTTAGTCTAGCATGCTGACATATACAAATTAGAACAACACACGCAAACTAGAGCTTAGGTAAACAAATTCATTTTAAAATCAACCTAAGAAATTGACTAAATTAAATCTTGAACAGATTAAGTCAGGGGGTCACCAAAGTATTCACAGTTCATCCTGAGGATATGAATGTTTGTACTAAATTTTATGGAAATCCATCCTACAGATTTGACTCAAAATCACTGACGTCTTCTTCTGGCTGGCACTGGAGACAAGTCATGAGGACGCATCATGTGAAAACCCTGACAATGTCAGCCATGAAGACATGCCACGAGTGTGGCTAAAAAAACCATGGCTACATTATATATTACCTATTTTGCAAAATTCACAGTCTCCTCAAGAATTAAATGTATATTGATAATGTTATGACAACGTTGTCAAAATGTTTTAATATTTTAATCATAAATGAATTAAAATCTTAGAAAAATAGAGAATAAAATAAAATCTCATGCAACTCTGCCAAAGTCCAGCTTTTTAACTAAGCATTACGATTCTGATCCATTCTAGAAATATTGACTGAAAAGTATTTGTGTGATGTAGAAACTTTCGTCGCAGTAATCGTCCAAACTAAAAGACTATCCAATCAAAGACAGTTGTTAGCAGCAGGCTACTTATGCCTGTTCCAATGCATTTCTTGCCATGTGTGCAAAGTAACACGGAGAGAGATAATGTGACTTCATTTCAAATTACTCTCTGCAATGGTTGCAATTATGGAGGACTAAAAGTGCCATAATTAGATAAATAAATACACCATTAAATAATTAATTAAATGTGTCTATTCATTAAAATACCAATTCATTTTATGTAAAAACACATATAATTATTTCACTATTCAATTAACTATTTCATGGTCCTGTGTTGCAGTGCTTCATGAATTTATTTTATCTGTCAAATTCGCCCATCAAAGTCGATGGGCGGATCCTAACACCTGATTGGTTACCCTGCACATCAAGTCAAGGCAAATTGATTCCAGATAATGGATTGATGCAATCAAACAAAACTTTATTGGCAACAACTAAAAATCAAGTGGAAGGCTTGGTCCCCTGCTAGCCCCAATGTTGATACAGCGTGCGAGGTGCAGGACAAAATGTCAAAAACTTGCCCTCACTAGAAAGTTCATGTTGATCCTCCATCAATGTCGCCACCATGTTTTGAAAGACTTCTTCTTCTTCAATGGATTAGACTAAATGTGCGTTAGCCCCGCCCACTGACTTTGATGGGCAAGTTTGACAGATAAAATAAATTCATGAAGCACTGCAATACAGGACCATGAAATAGTTAATTGAATAGTGAAATAATTATATATGTTTTTTTTTACATAAAATGAATTGGTATTTTAATGAATTAGTGACACATTTAATAAATTATTTAATGGTATATTTATTTATTAAAGTATGGCACTTTTAGTCCTCCACATTAGAATTGCTTCCATTATTATTTACTTAAATTTGAATAATCTGATGAAAATTGTATTGGATCTTTTCTAACACCAGTGCTCCTTCAGTTCTCTGCAGACACCACAGTCAATCTCATCCCCAAGATTATTTGTGGTCCTTACCCAAGTCTGGAAGGCCAGTGGTCACCAGAGTTCTGTGAACTCTTGAGTGATATATGGACGAGCAACCCTGACTCAAGACCTGCAACCTGTGAGATCTTGGTGCATCCCATCACTTTGAGATGTCTCTATAAAAAGGTTTGGCACTTTCAGAAATAATAATAAGAAACATAGTAATTGTATAATCCTGCAGAATAAGCATGTTGCCTCCTCTATTAGTTGTATATCTTCTAATCTAATACCTTCTGTGTTTCTCTGACACTATGCTTTTACTCATAGAGCAAAACAACTGTTGCACACCTTCAGACTCAGTTGGGCAAACTGACAGCTGTGGCTGACAGTTTGGAACGTGTGCACCAGGGCGCCACCATCGGCAGTCTGACAGGAGGAGTGATTGGAGCGATGGGAGGGATTACATCCATAGTGGGACTTGCTCTTGCCCCCTTCACTCTGGGAGCCTCACTTGTTGTCACTGGGGTGGGAATTGGGGTAGGTGTGGCTGGTGGGCTCACTGCAGGTGCCTCAAATATTACAAACATGGTCAACCAGTCCTCTGATCGCAAAGCAGTTGGAAGCATCATTAAAGAGTTTGATGAGAAAATTAGTGCTGCAGCCCTCTGGCTTCAGGAGATTAGCAGCAGTTTACAGACAATCGGAACATGCTACGAAGGTGATGTACCTGATGATGAAGAAAGCCCTCGCAATCGAGCCAATTGGGCGAGGTTTGGCGCAAGGGTAGGCAGGGGCTTAGGCGGCATCACTGAATTGTTTCGACTTGCTCGAGTGGCAAATATTGGCAAAATCGCAGCACAGGCATCCAGGGCAGTACGTGTGGCAGAGGTAGCAACTGGTGTACTCTCTGCTCTATTTGTGGCAGCAGATATCTTCTTTATTGCCTTGGATGCTAAAGAGATACACCACATTAGACAAACACAAGAAGATGGTACAACAAGCTCTGAGATCATGACATTTGTCCAGTCCATCAGGCGTGCTGCAACAGAGTTGCAGGAAGTTTTGGATGAGCTCAAAGCCGTAATCTCAGACATCCCTTTTCTTGAGGATGAGAGAGAGTTGGAATGGGAACATATGGAATGAATGTAAACCAGAAGTGCCATCCTCTACTCCTGTGGGCGTCGCTTCTTCAGATCAGATAACATAAGATATAACTTTTTTAATCCTGAAGGAAATAGTTGTGCAAGAGATACAATAGAAAAACCAGCAACAACCAGTGGGTTCCCCGGGTCAGTGTCACACACCGGAGCTAGTTGAGACAATAAAGAGCATTAGATATTAGTGAAATATACAAAATATACAAAATAAGAAGTTTTGAGGGAGTTAAATCCAAAAACCAGTGCCTGTAACGATTATAAGGATGTAAGTGAGACAAGTTAAGAACAAGAGTAAACAAAAATGAACTAAAATAGAAAAAGTAATGACTACTACTTTGAGGTAGTAAAAAATAAGTAATATTGTGCCTGATAATCAACATAATCATGCACATGATATGAATCGTTGATAATAATGAGTATTTTTGCACATGTAATATTGCCCATGTTGAGAAAAAAAATATATATATTGAACACTGTTAGCAAACCCAGCCGCACTCCCTTGACACTGCGCACTGTGTTGTAAATCAACTGCCAGCGGGTCACATTGTACACATATTACAAATTAATTGATTACTAATTAATCTTGATTTTCGCAAATAATCACCTTGTTATAATCTAGTAGTAGCTCCATGGTCACCAGCAATCCCACCATAGAGTTTAGTATATTGTGTTTGCTTTTCATTATTTTATACATTAAAGTAATGAACAGTGAAAGCCCCTTTGTGTCAGATTTGACAAATCCTTACTTTGATGACTCGTAGTCTGTATAAAACAGTAAAAGACACTGTGGCAGACTACAATGCACATAGCCTTACCCTCAGATCTCAGCTGGGGACCCTCAAAAGCACCTGTTTTCCCTGGAATTATCTCATTGTTCCACAAACAATAACCGGAAGGTGATTTTATCAAAGATACATTCTGCACATAGGGGCTTTAACTGCATTCAAACACACATGCCGCTGAGTTTTTTTTTGCCAAGATCAATTGCATCATGGTGGTTTAATCCCAACATGACTCTAACTGTGTCCTCAATGCATTGATATAGCATGTGAATATTGTATACATCTATATCATTGAAAAATAAATAAAGGTTGTAACAAGGATTTAAATTGTGTCCACAGTGGTTAATGCTGTCACGTCATGTGTGTTAGTCCCAGTCCTTAAAGCTTTTTTGTATTTGTGCAATAATACAGTGGTGCCCTTGGCTGTAAATTGTGTAAACTTAAGTAATGGTACACTTCTCAGATTTGAAAAGTGCAGAAGGAGAAAACACACTCTGCTTGTCCTGACCCTTTGATTTCGCTGTGACAAACCCATCATGTGAGCGGAAAGAGCCTTATACTATCTATAAGCAGCTCGTGACAAATGACGGTAAGAAGCCCCAATCCATTGGCACTCTTTCTGCTGCCATTTTTCTGTAATATAATCAAAACTGGACTTAAACTGGGTAAGTTCTTGGTCTTGCAGGAGTGCAGAAGGGATCCATAACAACTTGTGTTTTTTTACTGGGGAGACTACAGCTCACAATCTGCTCTATCTGCTTTGCCAATGTCTGTTTAAACCAGCCACGAGAAAAACATAAGCGCAAGCTATTATCATCTGCATTTGTTGGACACAAAAAACACCGATACCAACCACACCCTTGTGACCAGTTATGAGACTGGATCAACCCAGCTGACTGAGTGAACAAGAAGAGGGTTAGGTCATTTGTATTATGAATATGAATTCAAGTGAAAGGAAAATAGCCTGATGGTTTGTCTGATGTGCAACAGTTGAAAGATATAAATGTACTCGATATTTTCTCTCTTTTCTTTTAAACAAATTACTGGACAACTTGATAAGAAAATAACTATTTGTTAAGACTGCTTTGAAACCTTTCAATGCGTCAGTTCAAATTCAGGACAGCAGGAGGCAACAACACGCCCGGAAGTAGAAAGATAGCAGTAGTAGAAGAAGAAGAAGAAGAAGAAGAAGAAGAAGGCGGTTGTGACGTCACGGTGTTTACACCGTCAGGTTATTGCCATTAAACGGCAACTCAGGAAGCGGATCTGATAGTGTTCCTCTGTTTCCACAGCTTCGCCGTCAGAGTTAGTGTGGTTATATCTGTCGTGTTTCGATGGGTGCTCACGGGGTCCTGGGGAACGAGCCCGATTCGATCGACTACTCGGTGCACGAAGCCTGGAACGAGGCTACCAATGTGTACCTGCTGGTTATCCTGGTCAGCTTCGGCCTGCTGATGTACGCCAGAAAGTAAGAACAGTTTGCGCTTGCATTCCAAAATTCACCACATCACTCGGTTTATAATAGAGATGCAACACACGCGTGCGGTTCAGTCAGAGAGTGCTCTCTTCCTCGCCGTCACAAAATGTTCAAATGTACGCCACCACACTCCATTTAAAAAATACGCATTTTTGCATATGCCGAGTTATATGGAACTGAGTGCCAATAAAGTATTACTGAAACGAATTCAGGGTCTTCTGGCTAATTCGGCGTTAATATAATATCCCAAAAATAATGTCCTTTAGCTTTAATGTCAGTTGATGTTATCCACCGTCAGAAACATGACTGGTCATATTCTATAGAAGAAATATTGGTATTGGGGCTGGTGCACTCTCATTGTCTCTCTTTTAAATCTCTCTCTCCTCTCATTACTTAGAAACAAGAGGAAGATCATGCGGATCTTCGCTCTGCCTCCAGCTGTTGGAAGCAGCCCGGAGCCCAACTTCTACGACAGCCTGCAGAAGGTCCGCCTGAGACAGCAGCTGGAGATGTACTCTCTGGGTGAGCATTAGTGAAGCTCTGCACAGGAAAAACAGCCTGGATCTGGGCTGACACTCACACATTTAAACATCAGGCAGTGCACACGTTAACACCTCAGAGCTGACAAATGGGCCCATTGTTTTAGTTTGATTGCCTAAATCATGATCATGTCTTCTGTCTTGTCATCCAGCCAGGAAATTTGAGCAGCAGCAGGGCCAGACAGACAGTGTGCAACTATCCATGGAATGAGAGCAGGAGGGAACTCATCCTTTTCACTTCTGCATCTTCAAGCCCCTCAGCACATGGATAGGAAAGGACTTGGATGGCTACCATGATCAGAGATCGGTTAAAGGCCGCCACTCCTATCCTGGTTGTTACTGTTTGGTTCCCCCGAATGAGAAGCGTCTTCATTCACTTTGTTTTCTCTTCGTCGTCTGTCAGGCATGGAGTAGGTAAGGCCGGACGGACGGAGAAACCAAGAGCAAAGGGGAGAGCAGGATCTTGCAGGTTTTGCTGTAAAGCATCTAGCAGTGACCCTTTAAAATGAATAATGATAAACATGTTGTCACAGCAGATGTCACTGAGATGATTACAGTATGGTGAGATTTGTTTTTAAATGTATTTCTTGCACATCACAGAGGATCCTTTTAAATGTAACACAGGCTCTAGTTTGTTTCCATATGTATTTCTACTTGTGTATTAGATGTTTTTTTTGTGCGCTAGGGTAGTAAAATTAATTATTCTCAAATGTGAAAATAAAGGCACATGAAGCTAAAGTAACCGAAAGGTAGCACGTCTTAATGATCAGAGCTGAGTTCACGTGAGCTTCATCTGGGTTATCTTTTTTTTTTTTTTTTTTTTACAAAAGAACAGCCAACTCGTACTTTAAGGAGCAATATGTAAGAATTTTAGTTCAAAACATTAAAAAAATTAAGCAAAATACACAGGATGTGAAGAAATTACACTTCTGCCATCAATACTAACACTCCCTCAGCGGTTCGAGCTCCCCGTCGAGTATATACAGTATCTATGATTGGCCAATTCTTTGAGGAAAGTTCCGCTGTGCTCAATTTAAGTCTCAATGAAGTTTTTGGTGAAGTAGGAGACATCTTATATCCAACAGTTGAACTTTAGTTAAACTTCTGCGAGGACAGAGTAGAAGTAGTTTAAAGACTTCCTCACAAGTTCTTTTTGGGCAAAAAAACCCCCACATTTCAGACACAAATTAAACACATTTTTATTTGTTTTGACAGGTCTGGTGGTATATGTGTCCAGTACTTTGGTTTCTGAGCAGATACTTGCATAAATACTGACATTCCCATAGGCCTCAGACTGACTAACCAAAAACATATCACCTCCAGGCTGTTTTAAAGCATGCTCTCTCTGATGTGAATGAGTTGTTTTCTTACCGTAGTGCTACACATTCAAATTATATTCCTTTGTGAGCAAGAGATCAGTTGATTGTATTTACAAGAATCTTGATCTCCCATCTGATGGTTTTAACAGCTGACAGCTTCAACAGTGTAAACAAGGCCATGGTGCATGCACCTCTTTGGAAATGTTTTATTTCCTGCAGGAGATTAAAGCTTGGCACCAGGAAAATATACAAAATGCACCAGGCATAAAATAAAATTGTACAAAGCAACTTTCCTCTCACCTTAACATATGTGAGGTGATTGTTGGAATGATACAGAATATAAAAATAACACGTTTTGAAACAAAATTTTAAAAAAGCAACTATGTACAAAAAACAGGCAACCAATCAGAAAACGGCAATAAAATTAACCGTGTTCATTTGCACAGTACAGCAAGTGGATTCTGCCTAAGTAAATTAAAGTTCAAGTAGCAGGAGAAGCAAGATGCTCATGTACAATGCAATGTGCTTTACTGAACAACAAACCCTCAGTGTGGGCCGCGAGGGCAGACGTTCTCGTCAACAAGAGAGAGCGCTCTGGCATACGGAGACATCCAGTCTCTGAGGAAGAGCTGCTCTGCTTGGCTCTGCAGAGTCTCCTGGCCTTCTTTGACCTCAGAGCCGGTCTGGTTCACCACCAGGCCCACACCAGCTGTCTGGGTGAAGTAGTTCTCGGACCAGTTGGACGTGCCTGTGAACACAGAGACAGTCCCATCAGTTAGATGGCATGACAGGCAGAGGAACTATTAAGAGCAACATCTAACAGATGGCGGAGAACACATGAGTTCAATTAAAGACCATATCTGCAACATACTAAAAAGACAGAAAGCAATGTTTGTGTGTAACAATGGATATGATTGTTTCCTACACTATACAGTGAAAGAATTTGGAATTGTGTTATGGGTTTAAATTCAGTAACACAAAACCATCCACTCTCAAACGCAGTCCAAAGAAAAATGTTGTTACAGCCTGTCCTGGAGGAATAAAGTATTCAGATCCTTTACACGAGTTCATAGAAAATAAAAAATACTCAAGTGAATGTCCCGTCTACATTAAAACTCCTACCAGGTTAACATACAGAGGCATGATCAGCAAAATGTTCTTGAAGACAGAACAGTGAAATCACTGATAATGCTCAACAGCTTCTGGAAGCGTTGCCATGTAAAGTATGAGATTATCACTGATGAATGAACTTGTGCGCAGCATGGTTGTTGCAGTTAGTCGAGAATGAGCTGATTTCAACTACTTAATAGTGTTTATAAAGATATTTTGATCTATAATTGAGTCCTAAAAATTGTATTTTGGGGTACATTAAGAGTAGTAAGATATATATAAACCTATTTATTTTATCAACTTGTAGGACTATGTTTTAGCCTAAAATTACTTCATAAGTAATATGATAAAAAGCATAAACTTTTTCTAGTTTTTGAAAATTAATCGTAATTGAAGTGCAGTAAAAAGTACAATATTTCCTTCTGAAATGTAGTGCAGTATAAGTACAACATAACATAAAATGAAAACCCCTAAAAATATCTTAAATTGTTCCTGAGTAAATTAGTTGAGCAAATGTGCTTTTGTACAATGTAATGTATTTTTTTGCTTGAATGATTAGAGCATACTTGAAACATAGTTGTAATAACATACCTATATACACCACTCTGTCTGTAACCATGTACTTGGCATGATTGACACGTGCAAAGGGAATCTTCATCTGCTCTGCTGTTGAAGGCACCGTAAAGATTTTCTGCACAGGAGCCAAAAAATAGCAGGAGTT
This sequence comes from Spondyliosoma cantharus, assembly GCA_900302685.1. NCBI lineage: Eukaryota > Metazoa > Chordata > Actinopteri > Spariformes > Sparidae > Spondyliosoma > Spondyliosoma cantharus. Next base: position 20,842 of record OMLP01015208.1, on the reverse strand, counting down.
TACGATCCATCACCATTCTGTTCAGACCATTATGTCTAACTCATTGTCAACATACCACATCAATGTCACAATTCAGTCGAGGCCTGTTGAGCACCAGCAGGGACTGCAGGAAGGTGAACATGGCGGCAGGTGAATGTTTCCAGCAGCTCACCAGGAGTTTAACCTGGACCTTTCTGGTGCAGGCTGCAGCACGCAGGGCCGTGTCGATGGCGGGCCAGAACCTGAGAGAGAGAAAGAGAGGGACACCAACGCATAGTTTGAACTAAGCAGAAGATCTGACAATATGAGAATTGATATTATCTGTGGTAGAGAGCAAATGAGACACATTTCATAAAGACAGTCAGTCCTGTAATGTGTTTGGAGCAGGCGAACATCATCTCACTTAGTGAAGCTGCTTAGTCAGCCAATCAGACTACAGTGTTGTGACTGTTGATTCAAAAAATACCCTTTGAAATAGTGAATGTATCACAAGACATCATGCATTGCATTGTCTGTTACTGTAAACTGTATAATAAACTAACTTGAGCAACATAAGACAAATTTAGTGCAGCAATATTACAGGGAATCATCTTGTGTGATAATGTATATGCCTCTGATCTGAATAGTAAGTACAGATGGTTCTCAGTGAGTTGAGTTGGCTCGTCACCTGAGTGGCTCTGTGTATTCAGACAGAGGGAGATAGTCCATGACAGAGATGTAAATGAATTTCTGGGCATCGTCGATGACAGACAGGATGGTGGAGAGATCGTCTGTGCGTCCGCGAGCAGAAAGCTGTGGAGGGGCACTCTGCAGGAAACAGATGCAACACAAGAGGTAAGAAGCATGGGAGCAAACAGGCTTAGACATAGCTGGATACACTCTTCATCATGTCCACAATGTCAGGTATACACTTATCTCATTATACTTTTTATTCTAAATAGGACTGTCTCATTATTTTTCACTTTCACTGACTTGTCAAATTATGATCTAAATGCTGATTTATATCTTCTTCCACTCAAACATGAATGCACACTTTATTCAGCCAGTTACTGATATGTTTTGTATGAAAAATATCTGTATCAGCCTTTGTAAGCACATAGCAATTAAATTTAATAAACAAAAAGTTTCATTAAAAAAACAAACAATTTTTGAAGCACTCCTCTTGACACTTAGATAACAGTACTGGACTTACAGACAGGTAAACTTGAGCAGGCACTCCATTGAACTTGAGGTGCAGGGGATTCTGGGAGCTGGACAGGGCAGAGAGACGATTAGGCCAGTATGGCGGCAGGGAGCCGCTGTTCGCCCCACCGAGGCTCCAGTACACCCCGAAGATCCGAAAGGCATCCTGCGCCAGGCAGCTGCAGTCCTCCACTGACAGGCCCACCTCCTTCACCTAGGTTCAACACAGAATGCATTGATACCGTCACTGTAGGCCACAATTATGACTGTGTCTGATGGCAAACAGTGGTGCGACTGTTCCAGGAATCCAGTTTAATGAGTCATCTGAATGGATGAGTACAACAGCACAATTATACTGTACACATAAAAGTGCAATGTGTAAAAATGTACCACCTGTTGAATTCATACTCCTGACAAATAGTAACTGCTAACTGCTCCTAACTGTATTCTGTGTATACATCCATGACTGAAGCTGCTGCTCCCTTGTTAGCTCAGTTAGTGCAGCTAGACGGAGCACCAGGGGAGTGTTGCTGTTAACACCGCTAGCACAGGAACTCTGGACAGCTGGGACAGCTTTAAGGCAGTGTATATCTCTGCAACACGATACATAAACATCTTTGACATAATGTCAACATTGTTGATAATTTAAGATTATTTCACAATACTTTTTAAATTCTCACTATTGCACCTTTTAAGACCCACATCAATACCTAAATCAGGAAAATGTATTGCGTCTATGTTTATCCACCTTTTGGGACCACATTGTTCAAATGCATTTTAACATTCAAACTTGACAAAAATATGCTTTTAGTTTTACTTAATAATGACCAGTAATAATAAGCCAGTATAGCTTAGTGTAGCCAGTTAGTTTAACTTATGTCTTAAAACATGTTTGAAATGTAAGGTACTCTACTGTTCAGTTAAATCTTAGACTGGACAACACATTTTGTTCCTGTAAAAGAGTGTCAGGCTCATGGTGATGTAGATTTTAGGTTTTACCTGACTAAGAGAGCGCCAGTCCATGTTAGCACTGCCCAAGTAGAAGTGCTTTTGATCCACCACCCACAGCTTGGTGTGGACAATGCCTCCAGTAACAGCCTTGAGGTCTACTTCTCTGACTTCTGCACCTAAAAAAGAAAAGAAAGATAAAAAAAAACATGGTGAGAAAATAGCAAGCAAATTAAATCTGATCATGGAAATAGCAAAAGTGATGTGACATGGTTCTGACAGACTGGACACCGCAAACCAACATTTGACAATCTTCTGGACTGTGATACTTTATACAAAAGTGAACAAAACTTACAAACATCTACTGTTGTTAAGTTTAGCTTAGTCTTGAATTCTCATGCTGCTGTGAAAATCTAATTTAACATACAAATGATGTTGCCTTGTAGAATAGAATAGAATGCCTTTATTGTCACTGTACACATGTACGATGAGATTAAAAAAGCCAATCTCGATGTGCGGCTTTAAGTTACGGTGCACACACCAGAGAAGCAACACAATTTTATCCACATTGTAAAGTCATGATGTACCTGTTGCTGCCAATTCTGCCGTATCTAGAGTTGAGGTCTGGGGGGCGTTGACGGCGATCTGGAGTTTCACCCCTTTAGATTCAAGTTGTTTCAGTTGATCAAAGACACTTCTTCCCTGCAAAGTACATGGAATTACAATATCATGCACCCTAGAGGTTTAAAAGATTCAGGTATAATCACTTGATATCCTGCATCATTTGACTGGGGCATGAACTAACCTGAGAGTCTGAGGTGCCAGCGAGGTCCAAATCGTTGCCTCGTAGAGTGAAGTAAAAAGCAGCAATGTGGACCGAGCTGTTGGCCTTGTCCAGCAGATGTAGCCAGCTGTCTGCGATGCTCTGTCTGGATGAGGGAGAAGACTGGTAGAGACCCTCGGGGATGCTCTCCACCAGACGCACTCTGAACAAGAGAGAGAAAAGTTACAGCTACAACCACTTCCGCACTGACACATCCCAGTTATCTTAGATCAGAAGAGCTGCTTGCATGGCATTTCCTTAGCTTTCTTTAGCTATCTGTTGATGTTTAGTGCATTCACGCTAAGCTAAATGGGAAATTTTAGAGAAAAAATGTTTTTTTGTCACAACAAACTACTCAAAGAATATTCATGCTTGATTGATCATTATCTTACCTACAGTCTGTGCTGCAAGGCTGTGGCATGAAGCCAAAGCCCTCCAGCATGTGCAGTTCCAGCTGAGCTGTGAGCTGAGCCACAGATATGGGAAGCCCGTACTGCCAAACATGCTGGCCAAACCCCCCAAGAAGCAGCAAGGTCATGGGCAGGAAGCAGAAGAGGGTGAAACTGGAGCATCCGGAGCTCTACAAAACAAAAGAAGCATGAATTTAACTTACGAACACATGAGTAAAGAGTCTGGGAAACAGCTTTGGATTCTGTTGCATGCCAATGCTGTTACTGCGGGGTGTGGTGGAATTTCTTTTTATACGACTGACACTGTTGGGAACACCAAGTATGACTGATACCAGTGGAATCTATCTGACAAGCACAACAACATAACTTACCTTGGCTGAGTTAGGTTTAGCAGGCTTCTCTGGTGCTACAGGAGAGGTCGTTTCATCAGTATTAGCCCTCTCCTCTTTAACATTTGAAGACTCCAACTGGCTTGTAAGTGCTTCATGACACTCCTTCAGGTCTCCAGAATCATAGCTTTCGGACTTTTTATCTTCCAAGTCATCCTCGCATTCAGCGTCTGACGAAGACCTGCTGTCCTTTAAATCACACGTGTTCATGGGCTCTGTCCCCCACGGTGGCTCTTCTTCCATAATATCGTCCTCTTGGGTGATCTCAGCTGTGTGAAAGCTCTCTGCAGATTCTGGCTTTTCTATATCCCCAGAGGCAGTGAGAGTAATCCTGCTTCTAACTGCAATGTCGTACTTCTCTTCAGATGGTTTATAAGTGAAGGAGCCCTCATGTGGAAGATTAGATATTGGGGCATCTGGTATGGTGTCACCTATGTCAAACCTTTTCCTCTGGTCTTGCTCTGGTAAATGTTGCTCCGTCTCTTGCTCCGTTCTGAGGGCAGGCCTGGGGCTTACAGTCATGAGAGAGCTCTGCAAAGACTCAGACAAGCTCCAGCTCTTGGGTGTAGTAGTAATGGAACTAGGAGCTGCTCCAGCTGTGTGTTCTGTACTGATGAATGAAGAGGGCGCTTCAAAGCCAATTTTAGGGACGCGGACCGATGGCAGGGGGAGTGCTCTGATGTCGGGTGGCTTGGACTTTGAGGCCTCCATGCTTACACTTCCAATTTTCTCGGGAGGCTGAGCTACCTGGACGGGGGTATCTTTTTTGGGAACAGGCAGCTCCGTGTTCTGGCTCATACTGGTAGGTCGTTTTTGGAAAGTCGGGATCCGGGACATGGGTTTCCCGCCTTTTCGGTTCATGTCTTCTTTCTCTTCGAGTTCTCTTGCCGCAGCCTTGTCGTCAGCAAAGAAACGGTCTAGCACAACGCTACAATCCTTCAGTTCCTGAGAGAGACAGCACTTCATTAGAAAGAAAAACATGCATTTTGTGTCTATATAGAAAAATACTTCATGACATACCCGTAGTTGCAAACAACACCCAAAATACCTTTCAAAAAGCTTGTGGTTATACATCAATAGATACTGATACTGTTTAACAACAATACTATAACACTGTATGTTACCTTGAGAGGCTTCTGTAGCACTGCAATACCTAGAATACCACACCTATTCAAATGAGCTTTTCTGTCTGATCTACGTCAGCATGGCCACCACAGGCTGTTTAACATGTTGTTATGGATGTCAATATTTGTTTAAACAAGAGTGTTATCGTGGCAACAGCAACATTTCACATTCAACATTGTTACTTTTTAAAGAATATATTTCAGTGTTCAGAGCAGCTACGGAGGGGGGTTCATCAGGGCCCAGCCACTCTACTGGTCATGTTTCTGTGGATGTTGCTTTCATTTCGTACTCCTACCATACACTGTGAATACTGACATGAAACTCAATTTCCCAACAGTGATTAATTTACTTTATATATATGTGAATGCATATGACTGTCTAACACCTGTTTTTAATACTCAATATCTGTATTTTGTTCATGTTCATATGTCTTATGCAACATAAAATGGGCATTTTTTACAAAAAGCCTTTTTACATTGACACAGCAGCTGTTAATGTTATGAGGAACACCTGTGCTTTTCCTACTATGACAAATCAAAATGTCTGCTGTGACAAAAGTTTATTCTAAATTGACTTGGCAGATACTAATATCAACAACATGTGCAAGAAATAAAATCATTTTATACCAGAAGCATTTTTGACAATTATCCATCAAATGGAACATTTTGTAATGCAATGTAAAAAGTGTGTCTATCTATATACTTAAGTTACCTGGAACATATTTTGGCATTAATGTGCAGAGTTTTCTTGTTAAGTATCTGCCGACTTGTACATTGATGTGGATATATCAGCAGTAAACTAATATCAGCTGATATGTCGGTCTAGTCCTAAACTGCAGCCTATGAAATTCACTTTTTAAAATCATGTGCAGTTACATCTGCTCTTGAAAATGACTATATATATAAATACAGTATACAAACTTAAAGCCTGACTGATTTATTGACAGTTTGATATTGTTACAGATGTATCCGCCACAGCAAATATGTGGACAAATGTGCATAAAGTAGTAATCTCAAATATTTTCTAATTAAGATATCTTTGATATATATACAGATGTTTCAGACATACTCTTTAAAAATCAATGTGTTTCTATTAAAGTTTACTTTTCAAAAGCTGCGGTTATCTTTATTATTCGGGATGTGCATGATGTATATTGGGGCCGATAACTTATCGGCCTGATATTTGGTAATGATTATTATCAGCTATTTAGCAGTGTCGGTGAAATTCTAGTCAAGAAGAGTTTAGAGATGAGGGAAAAAGTCTACAAGTTTTGACACGACAACTATTATTTGAGCTATGGAATATTAAATCATCCAACTATGCTCTTGACATCCTAGCCTTTCTTACCCTCAGCTGTGCATAAACTACAGATTGAGAACCTTTTTTTAAAATACAAACTTGTGATATTATCAGTTATCTTATCAGTATCGCCTATGAGAAGCAGATACTTATCTGTAATTGGTATCGACTGAAAAAAAATCCATATTGTGCATGTCTATTTATTTTTATACACATCTTTCCTTAAAGAAGTCTATTGTTCAATATTATGCAAATAATAACGATATCAAATGATTCTTGATGCTTACATTATGTGATGATTATATAAAAAATGATTAGAGTATATATAAACCTACATATTGATGGTGACATAAGGTTAAAGTTATTCCTTTATTGTCTCCTGTACAAAAGACGTATCTTGGATTTTGGTAACTGCTGCATCAGACCAAACATTGCAGTACAAACATAACAAAACGTGCTAAGAAGGCCTAAGATAACAACAACCAAGCAGAGGCTTCAAAACTCCAGTATTGCTTGAACTCTCATGTTTATGAATAACTAATTCACAGGCTTAATAATCTTTAAGCTTTACAACCATCACTCCCCTAAAAGCAGACTAAAGGAGGTGAGGACACATCCACACTTCCCTGGCATTATTTCCTGCTGATGATTACATGCTGCTGCACAGACTCACAGCTTCAGTTCTCTCACCACAGGGCTGTATTAAGTAAGTGCCATGCCACACCCAACCGTCCTACTGTACACAACTAAGGTTAGCTGTGCTAACAACGTCTAACAGCGAGGTGTGTGTGTATATGTGTGTGTGTGTGTGTGTGTGTGTGTGTGTGTGTGTGTGTGTGTGTGTGTGGGTGGGGGGGGTGTTTAGGGTGAGTTATGCACTACCGTTAGATCAGCCTCCTCAGCAGTTTCCTCCTCCAGCTCGGCTGATAAACTTGGATCTGTCTCCATCACTTGGCTCTGGACGGACTCAGAGTCTGACTCATCTGACTCCTGACGGGACAAAACAGGTTAACAGTCAATAAGGAGGAAACAACACTGTAACACGGGCATTGGTTATTCATTCAGCTGGGGAAGACTTAGCTAAGGGCACAGGTATGGGTTATATCTAACTCTGCACCGTGCAAAGGACAAAAGTAAAGAAAAAAACAAATACACGGGTAAAGGTTTTTACACCTTCTTCACATATAAACGCCTTCAACGTGACAAAAGAAACTTACCATGATGCAGTGAGTTGCTACGTAGCAAGTTTTGGCAGGGCGCAGGGGCTCACACACGGGATAACTACTAGCTTAACAGTCACGCTAACAAGCTAAGCAAATATTAAATACGTTAAAGTGCTAATAAGCGGATGGAATACGACAGTTTCGGGTAGGATGGTGTCTATATAATCCTTCCTTGGGTATTTTCCTCGGGTTAGCCAGCTAACCTCGCTGCCGTTCACGCTGGCGAGCAAGCTACGTGGCCGACTGTGAAGTTTTGAGCAGTGGAGGAAGAGGAGGCGGAAAAGCTGAGTAATAAAAATACCCACCTCGTTCATAACGTTGGTCCTCCCGTGCAGGCGGGTCGACCTTCTCGGTGTCGCCTCCTGTATCTGCTCTGCCTCGATCGCCCGAGCGGGGTGGATGGACCTTCTGGACCGCAGCAGCATCGGCATCTTGTACGACTTTAATAATGCAGCAAGCTTCGTCACACGAGATTAACGGACGGTCCGGAGCGTGAGGAGCAGACACGTTTGTCACTGTGAGGAGAGTTTACTGTGAGAACACAGTCGAAGACGAGCTGTTGTAAACAAACCATACACCGAAAAGAAGCTACAGTCATTCAAACACCTTTCTCAGTGACATAAAAGCGACCCGGACGTTTAAAGAGTTTTAAATGTGAATTTAAAAAACGTTCGTCTCAAGACAAGTAAATAACAACTTGAAGAAACCGCGATTTCCTGTAAGCGCTGATTGGCGGTTGGAATCAAACTGTTGGCTCCGCCCATCAGACGTTACGCAGATCACACAACACGGAAACAGAAGGATTATCGTCATCTGCTGCGTACATCGGAGCTGGATGTCCATCTAAAAACAAGGTCTGTTGTTACTATTATCATGAAATATAACTGACAGCTTGTACATGTAATAACGTTACGGGCCGGCAAAGCCTAACCGAGCGACAGCAGGAAGTAGCTGACATTCACCTCATTTAACAAAGTTAGGTTCAGTTAGCTTAGCCGCTGTTGAGAAGCCTATACACACCACGGGCTAGTTGTTTATGTTCCAAAGAGCAGGCTAAAGACTCACAGCCGACTGGTTAATGAGTTTCAAAGGCCACTGTAATATACCCTGGGGTCAAGAAAACTTCTTGAACAAATATTACAGCCCGAAGTTATTATGTTTTCTGTCGAGAAATGACAGAGAATGTTTGTGTCTCTCTGTCTTAGTGGTAAATCATTAGGTAACTGTCTGATTTGTTTGAATCAGTGTGAAGGTTGACACAGTATACTGTATCATATATAATTTCAGTGCGACAAGGGTTTGTTGTGACATGGACACATTGTAAAGTCAGACTTCTCCTTCAATTTGGTCTAAAATATTACAGAATGCATTTGAAAATGAAGTGAATGTGTTTAACATCCAGTCCAATGTGAAGAAAATCAGCGAGACAACTTCCAGCTGTCATATACAGGAATTTCATTTTTTTAAAGACAAAATAATTTATTTGTGTAATAGACATTGGAAATATGGATTCATTATTCTGTCAGCTTTATATTTTATGTCACAATACCAATATAGTCTTTTCAAAAATATTAATAAGAAAAGGAAGAAAAAATCAGTATTGTGACATTAAAATACCCATGTATATCATGACATGACAAAATCAATTGAGTCATTTGTTAGCACTTAGATGACTATACATGAATCTCACATTAAAAAAAGATAAAAACAAAAGTTTTGTCCACAAAAGTGGTATAAAGATATAAATCTTTCATCCATATTGCCCCTCACTTCCTCATTGTTTTATTCGTGACCTGCAGACCTCTTACCATTTTCTATCTGCCTCCAGGTCTCCCATGTAACCCCTTCAGTCTGACAGACGGTTTGACTTTGTGATGATGGACGGTTAGTTAGACCTGTCACTACTCCAATGGAAGCCCCAGTCACGGCTTCCCCACCTCCCAACTCTTCCACTTTTCCTCCCCCGGTCCCACTGCACCCAGCCGTCGCCCCCTCAGTCGAGCTCGGTTTCACGATCCTCTACACCGCTCTTTACGGGGGACTGTTCCTGGTGGTATACACCCAGCTCTGGCTTCTCTACCTCTACAGACACAAACGATGGAGCTACCAAAGTGTTTTTCTGTTCCTCTGCTTGCTCTGGGCCGCCCTCCGCACCACCCTGTTCTCCTTTTACTTCCGCAACGCTGTGGAGGCCAACCACCTACCTGTGGCAGTCTACTGGCTGCTCTACTGCTTCCCTGTCTGTTTGCAGTTCTTCACTCTCAGCCTTATTAACCTGTATTTCACTCAGGTAAGACTGGGTTTATTCTCTTGAAGCTAGGGTACACCAACTGTAATGTGGGGGGAAATGCAGATTGGTTGATTGATACAATGATTGTAAAACAAATTAGTATGGTGCAACCATAGAGATAAAAGTACTTAATGGCATAAATAAACAAGAGGAAAATCAAAGTTCCCTTAAGAGTTTCAATGGTCTTTACATAATCATGTCATTAGAGCTGTGTGCAAAAATGGCTATTGAAATTCAACCTTGTGGAGTGACTAACAGCTTTAGAGAGACTATAACCAATGTGCTTAGCAAACACTTTTTAGACCGGTTTTGGTTTCATTATTGTTGTCTACGTGTTTTGTTTACTCTGTTGCTCTTTTGTACCACAGGTGCTACTCAAAGTGAGAGAGCTTTATGGCTCAGACGTGGACAGAAGACTGTAAGTTTCACTGTACAATATTTACTTGATTTTGCATCAAGTTTTTTTTTCTGAACCCTTATTATCATGATTAAGCCTCTGAAACACCATATGAATACTGATCTATTACTCGCTCTGGCTTCCATGTGTTCCTCAGGCTGCTGGCACGTTGTATGTATGGTGTGTTGAGCATCACGTTCCTCTGCATCAATGTGGTGTGTGCGGTTCTCGGGGACAGAGGTGCTGGCGGTGGGTCAGGGAAACGCACCTGGAATCTTGTCCTGGTTCGAGTTCTAGTCAACGACTTGCTCTTCATCCTGGATGCAGTGGTACTGGCTGCCTTGCTGCTGCTCCTGACCAGACACTCGCGCTCCACCAGCCCGTACCTGATCAGCAAGGTGTGCTAAGCATCAGTCTCGAACTCCATAGCGCTGTATTACTCTAAATCTTAAACCAGCCATAACTGATTAAACATAATTTAAGATCACCAGATCTGTATGAATAAAAAATTTAAAAAGAAAACCTTACAAAGAAAGAGAGAAAAATACGTCCCTTTATTCGGATCCACACCAAAAGTTAATGGGGTCTATTCTCGGCCGAGATCTATCCACTACCCAGGTTTCATAACACAAAACCTTCTTAGCTTAGGTAATAAAGCTAAATAATAGTTTAACATCAATTTTACACATCAAGATTAATTTACTCCTTGAGATTACATGTATTCAGCCTGTGAGAACGGTAATATAATGTCTTCTGTGGCTCTAGAGGAGCTTTGTGAAGTCTGAGATAATGACCCAAATGACATCACTATGACATGATCAGGGTTATCTCAGCTTGGGTTTTTAGACTACACATTTATAGGGCTATCTGACCAACTGTAACTGTAGAGTTTGAAAGATGTAGGTCTAATGGGTCTATTGAAAGTTAATATTGAGTTGCATTATGGGAATTGTAGGACAAAGCATTTAAAAAAAAAAAAGGCAGAATATCTTGGTTTCAGCTATCTATTTTTAAGGTGCAATAATTTAAGATTTATTTTTAAACAATTTTGAACAGAATGTGACAAAATAGTTGTGTTTGTGTTGCAGAGATATCTACTAAATTTGGCATGCTAACTAGCAAGGCCCAAGCTACTTTACACCCCAAGAGGTGAAACAACACCATCATTCCCCTGGCACCTTTAATAATGCACCTCTTTATTGACGTGCAGTACAAATCAGTGGAGTACCCTGTTAAACATAAGCCACTTCTTACCTTCCTCTTATTCTGAAGCTAATGGCATCTTTTTTTCAACCTGACCAGGGGACCACCGTGTGCCGTACAGCAGCTCTGGGAGCGGCGGTGATCTTGTTGTTTGCCAGTCGAGCCTGCTACAACCTGACAGTCCTTGTTCTGTCTCAGAGCCACCGGGTGGAGTCATTCAACTTTGACTGGTACAACGTCTCTGACCAGGTAATGCTCTGATGCTGGAGTAGAAGCACTCTTAACCAGGGTAACACACTGTTGAGCCTGGCTCTAGTGGCAGTAATGGTTGTCACTTTTCATTATGATTCAGTTTATAGCCCTGGCCAGTGAAAATGTCAGTACACTAGATGACTGTGTGTGTGTGTGTGTGTGTAGGCTGACTTGCGTAGTGAACTGGGTGACAGAGGCTACCTGGCCTTCGGTGCCATCCTCCTCATATGGGAGCTGCTCCCGACCAGTTTACTCATCCTCATCTTCAGAGTTCGCCGACCGACTCAAGAGGTAGTTACATCTGAGACACACTGGACCACATGTCAGCAGAATAAAGAAATGAAACACGATGACTCAGGATTTATTATTGCCATAGCAGTGGAGGTCATGTCAGCCTCTATTTTTTTCTTCTTCTTTATTTTCTGATTCTCACAGACCAGCACCATGGCCATCAACAACAGGGTCCTACCTCGTCCATATTTCTTTGACGACCCTCAAGGAAGTGATGATGATGCACCTGTTCCGTGGGCACGCAGTTTACATCCACATGCGAGGTACTGTCATTAAAACTATGTTAGATGATTTAGGGCCTAGAACAGATGATTAAAGGTGCAATATGTATGAATTTCCCACCTGTTGAATTGATACTCCCAACAAATAGGGGCAGCATATCACCAGAATAACTGCTAAATGCTGCTACCAATATTCTGTTTATACATCCAAGACTGTAGCTATTGTTAGCTTGTTAGCTCAGTTAGCCATGCAGGTAGCCAGACTACTTGGGGAGTGATGGTTGGTTGGTTTACACTGCTAGCAGAGGAACTTTGGAGAAAGAGGTTTTCAGGCCCAGGGCTAGCTTGCTAGCATGCTAACTTCTGTATCAATCTTTTCAACACAATACATACAAGTATTTGACATAACATCAAAACTGTTGTGTCTTTACATTCTGTTGATCATTCTGGTTAATATTTGAATGTTTTAAACTAAAATTCTTACATATTGCACCTTTTAAATGAATCTGTATCATAGCGTAAAATGTTTATGGATGTTTTCACGGTATAAGACGATATACAGTTATCACGTAATGGCATTATAACATTTATTATAAAAATATACTATATATCATGTTAAAATGTAAGCCTTTCACGTTATAATGTTGTCACGTATTGTTGAAACAAAAATGTTTCGTATTATGACAAGATTCACAGTATATTATAAAATTATAAAGTAAAAGGTTTCATTTTAAAACAAGATTAAGTGTATAAATATAACAATATTTTTTATGGTAGTTCATATGTTGTAATGACAAAATATCTTGATATAATGTGAAAAAACATCTCGTTATAACAACAAACTTTTCACATTATAGCATTATTAATTCATTTTTCTTTTTCTGGCGTGGCAGCAATACGTTGCCGTAGTACACGGTTCTAATGTAGAAACCATTAAAGAATCCTCAAATGCAGAATGCACAGCTGTCATCTGCTGCTCTTCTTGCTCTGTTTCAGCTGGTATGGATCAGAGACCGCTCCTCTTCTGTTTGCCAACAACCCTCCAGACCAGAACCACCAGCACCACTCGTTCTACTCCACCCCCCAGAACTGACCCTGACTCCTCACCACAATCAGGGTCGCCATGCCCTCCACCACATACAGCTACCAGTATGTAGCACCTTGCCCTCTGCCAGCAGTTTTTGCACCGAAGACCTCAGGAAATCACCAGCAAACAGGGAAAATGCACCTTGTAGTTTTTGAACAGAGAATATATTTAAATCTTTTTTAGGTCAAAGGGAACAAACTTGGTGCTATAAGCCCTGACAGACATGAATGACCAAACTGTTGTGCTCAGCCATCTCCTCATGAAGCTCAGATTTAGTCACAAATCATAAGCTTGTTTTAGTAAACCACTGTCCCATTGAACAAGGTAAAACAAGTCAAACTAGCTCTTGAAAGTCCTAAAAATTGCACATTTAGCTTCGATAGCATTCCTTCGTTCATTCCTGCATGTAATGCAATTAAGGCATGTTCGCTTGCAGCATGTGGTAACCACTGACGATACTGATTTGCTGTTTTGTGAAGAAGGCAACTCTTCTCTGCACTGTTTCAAGTGAAAGGATGAAAAATACAAACTATCATCTCTCTTGGCATTCTGTGTTCTGTTACTTTAGAACCAGAAAATTATTTTGACAACTTCAATCAATAATTCCACATTACGGCAAGTATTACATGACTGACCTGTTCCTTTTGGTTTCGTTTTGTATGTTCCCTTTAGCTCCAGCTTCTGTCAGTTCTTTTGGTTTGTACATCTTACGTTAAGATTGTTCAGGATTTTAAATGTTCAAAGTTGATTTTTATTCTCTTCCTATGAATGAATATTTTGATGTAAGTTTAAATTATTTCATGACTCTGGTTCACCTTTAATTGTAGTTATGAAAGATCACATGTCTTTAGTGACTTCCTCAGCGCGTCGCTCAACTGTGGCTTTGACTCTGCAGCATGACTGATTTTGACTCTTTGAACAAACCAATAAAGGCACCAACGTGAGCTTGTCCAGTCTGTTGCTAGGCAGAAAACATACGTGGAAATTTTGTTTACACCTAAGGTTTTACATGTTTTTAGCTCCTATACCGCTAACAATGTGTACTTGATTAGTGTCAACGGTTTTCCAAGGCCAGAATGTTTTAGATTTTTAAATGTTAGTTAGTACATTGGTGAACATGTCTACTTTTATTTTTGGTTTAAGTTAATAGTTTGCCTGCATTACTGATAATGCTCTATATAATAGATATGTGCGTTCCTAATAATTTCCAATGAAGGTTCCTTGAAAGAACAATGTTATTTGGTACTAATTAATGGAAAATCCATTGATTGGTATACACAGGTCAGCTGATAATAAAAATATTGAGAAATGACTGGTTAATGAAAATACAGTTTAAAGAGAGCTTTCCTTCCACGGAAATTCCCACATACCTATAGTTTGTAGCAAAACATGTGATTCTGTTCAACAAAACTTGGACACGGGAAATTATAGATCAAGATAAGTCACCCAGGTTCACCGAAATACTGTAGTCATTATTTACTAACTCTCATGCTGATGGAAAGTTGGGGGAAGTTTTGTGGTCCACAAAACATTTCTCGAGCTTCACAGCAAAACAGCATCATTCTCCTGAACAACTGCAGTAGTTGGGGACTTGTTTTAAAACATAAGAAAACAACTGAAAAGACGAACACAAAATAGTTCCAATCAGTTCATCCGGTGAAATCCCAATCTTCAGAAGTCCGAAGATCCCAAATTGTTTTGACAAGATGTTTAAGGTAAATATTTTAGAATGGGTCCCATCACAAATATTTTGTGGACTAGAAAACTAAACCTGGCTGTCCATCGGCATGAGGATGAGTAAATAGTGAGTCAATTTTCATGATTGGCTGAACTTATCCTTCAAAGAGGATAAGGAAATTCCTACTTGACTATAATTAGTGCCCAAACACGTGCTTCTATCTCAGAAAACTTCTGTGGAAACTACAGATCTATAAGATAAAGCTTAACTGCATTACTTAACTGTTCAGTGTCATGTGTTTGCAAAATGACTTTCAAGATGTGAAATTTGTGAAAACTAATGTGCAAAAAGTTTTAAATAAAGTTTAAATGAGGAGAGAGAACAAAAAATAAGTCTTATTTTGTAGCAGAGATTCAGGTTTTCCTTTAATCATCTTTTAACCACTCAAATGACGGGATCATTTGAGTGGTGTCGACCACTAGACCCATCTCTATGGCTTCAGTTTGGGAACATACAGACCAACAGAGGGGTTGTGCTGCTGCCGTTTCAGCTGAACAGTTTATTCTGCATTATGTACAGATCATCCTATTAAAACTCTTTATACAGTATGTACACATTCAAATAAATCAGTAAGTTACAACGTCCGCAGTGGCAAGAGAAGAATGATCAATGTTAAAGAAAGCCAAATCCGGAGGAGTTGATCATTTTCCCTTGATTTGAATTCACCGGACCCGACACTGATCCAGGTGCTGTGTAACATGTTGACGTGGTGAATGAGACCACGTTTATACTGAAGAAAGCTGAATTAAACAAAAATCAAAGTGCAGGTAAAGACCTCACCGACAGTAAAACTACCAGACACAAATCCAAACACAGTCTCTGACACTGACCAAAATCAGCATTCCTCTTCCATCTGATTAAACTTACTAACACCTGCAGTGCTCTTATTGCAGTAGTCATTCTGGGGGAGGGAAAGGGTGGTGAAAACAAACAAAAATAGGGGTCGTGCTATTGCTTTCTGACACAGAAACTGTCCAGATAAGCAGTAAAGATTGTTGCATCTCCTGGTAGCCTGAGTCCAACTCGACACAGTTAGAAACCTGAGCCTGTGGAAAGGCAAGAGCCACGAGGAAGAGAGGCAATGAGGAACTAAAGCAACGATCGATCAGCTCAGAGTTCCAGTTGGTCCAGAGCAACATGTCCGAATCAGAGCGCGTGGGTCAGTTGTCTGGAGGGGGTGAAGATGATGATGATGTTGCTGTCTCTAGCTTACGAAGGCGCCGGCGTCTCAGCTCAGCAGCGTTGGGCTCTCCATCCTCCTCTCCCACCACCACTCCTTCGTCCATCATTTCTTGTCTCTCCGTGTCCGAGGCAGCTGAAGTAGAGTCAGCCGGCTGAGAGGAGATTGTGGCTCCGTCCACCTGCTCAGCTGCAAACAGAAATTAACTCTGAATTAGAGTTCAAGTTTTTGATTTAATCGTCTTTGTAGATGACTGTCGGTTTACTCACAGCTGGGAGAGTCGTTCTCCTGGCTGGGACTGTCTGTGCTACTGCTAGCTGCAGGAGATGAAGCGGAGTTGTTCGTCCCACTAGCTTCAGCAGTTCTGCCCTCAGGCCGAGGAGGACTGTGGAGAACACAGTAGCTAGAGGTCAACTCCCAAGATTTCCTGTGTAAAACTACTTAAACTAGTAAAACCATGGCAACTTGACTGTCATACTTTATTGTCAACTTAGTAAAATCATTAATTAAAAAATTTGTGGATATTAATCTTACAGGTGCAATCATAAGAATTAGTCACTTGAATTCATACTCAAAACAAATAGGGGCAGCATATCACCAGAGTAACTACTATCTGCTGCTAACTGTAGCTACTGCTAGCTGTGCAGCTAGCCAGACTACCAGGGGTATATTTGTGTTTACACCACTAGAACTGGAGCTTTGGACCACTGGGAGAAAGAGGTTTTCAGACCCACTGCTCGCTGGTTAGCATACTAACTTCATTAGATATCTCTTCAACACTAACAGTGACATCTTTGATACGTCAAAAATTGTATTTCTTTTTGTTCAGTTGATAATTTAAGTTAAATCTTTAATGTTTTGAACTAAAATTATAACAAACTGCACCTTTAATAATTCAAGCTTAATTTGTCAAAAGAGAGAATATGTGACTTTAAACAGATGAAGCTCAGTTACCTGAGTGTGGCGACGGTGCTGAGGTAGTGGTGGATGTTGAGCATGGCAGCGTCCAGCAGGGTGTGGATGTTCTGGAGACACTGGAGCCGGGCCTCAAGGCCCCGTCGGCCCTCTGCCTCCAGCTCCCTCAGCTCCTCCTCCGATAGCCGGGACAGGGATGGAGGAGGGGGAGGCATTGATGACACTGGAAGAGAGGAGAGGAGACACATTAACTCAAAGAGATCCAGGAGAAACTAACTTTAACTTAAAATATCACTAACATGAGCTCGAAGAACTGCTTGCCAAGTCAGATAAATACATTTTGTTTCCACTGAGGTTCAGCATTACAAATCATATCAGATGATATAACCTCAAGCGTCAACCTCAACCTCAAGTTCATTCATGCTTGTCTGATTGATACTCTTGACAACTGTGAACAGAAATGATGTGCTTAGACAAAAAAAGTGTTGTACATGTGGTGGGAAATTCCAGGGTTAGGGTTAGTCCGGTCTTGGACACAGTATGGATTGGTAATTTGTTGCTATGGTAACGCTCAGCAATTTCTTAAACAAGGGGGGAGTAAGACAGTGTTATCCCCAACATGACTCAGACACATACATCTAAAATGACAAATCTATAATTTCGACTCTTATAAAAGAGACAAGCAGTCATCTTGCCAGAAGCAGCGAGGTAGAAGAGGTTAATTAACGTCTTGCGTCTTTTTACTTATTTTCTGCAACAGTAATCATGGTTTCACTTTGTACTCTGTGACAGTACAGTAGAGGAGTGTTTGTGCTTACTGAAGGGAGGAGGTGGTGGCATGGGCAGCCAAGGTGCAGTGGGGAAGGGAGGAGGGGGGAAGGAGAAGGGGAAGCCTGGGAGAGCTGATCCTGGAGCGGCAGCAGCAGCAGCAGCAGTGTCTGCAGATGACGATGGAGGCTGGCTGGAACCTGATGAAAGAAAGAAACAAACGACATTTTGAATAGATGTCAAGCTATCCCAGAGTATGAAAACAGATAAAACAACAATCCAGGTGCACTGAAACTATATGTAACATCGTTTACATGTTATCCTTACCAGCTGCTTGTGTAGCCTCTGTGCTGCCCTGTGGAGCATCAGTGGCACCAGGAGCTGCAGCTCCTGCAGCAGCAGGAGGAGGGGGCACTGCAGGAAAGGGACCCCAGAAGGGGAAGATGCCCGGAGGAAAGCCAGGTAACATGCCTGGACCCACTGCAGAGGAAACAGAGCAAATAGTTTCTTACCAACCCTGTCTAAATATGTGCTTACCAGAGGAAGCTTCATTAATATGCTCTCTGAAGTGAACATGACCTGACCAGAGTCCATTTCATAAAGTACCATATAATGACAAATTAAGGTATCTGGACAAGTTTCTCTAAAGGATTGTCTAATTTTTCCTAAAACAAAAATGTGTGCCATCTGAAGATATTAGAGTCATGGAAGTTCTATACATAGTGGCTTTAAGTTCATGAATGAAAACTTTTTTTCTACGTTTCTGACATCTGTTCTGGACTGCAAATAATTTGGCTGTAGATCGGCTTCATGTTGTGATAGAGGTGGAAGGACAGGGGTTGTATTGTCACCGTTGGCAGGTGGGACTGCAGGGGCGTTGGCGGGGGCTGCTGGAGCAGGGGGCGGGGCCTGGGCTGGGGCTGGAGTCTGATTGTTGTTAGATGCCCGGAGGACGTCCATGCGACAGGTAGGACAGGTCTGCTGCCTCTGGAACCAGGAGCGCAGGCAGCTGTGGGGAGGAGAGGAGGGCAACAACATTATTTGTAGCACTAGAAGGACATACACAGAGACACCTGTTAACATAATGTTGAGTGAGTGTAACTTCAGGTACTGTAGATGCTGACCACATCTGACAATTGACTTTTCTTTTCTTGGTTTACGGTCAAGAATCTTTTCTGCTGAGCCACACTGTTTACCTACCTTGAGTGGAAAATGTGATTACAAGGCAGTTTCTTGGCTCCGGTGACCATTTCCTCTCGACAGATGATGCAGACGTTGTCAGAGGCCTGCAGGTCTTCAGGAGTGGCGTCAGGATATCTGAAGACAGGCAAGAATTGAGGGGAGAAATTAGCACTAGCCTCGGAACTTATTAGCTTAAGTTTAATTCAGGCTTGTACTGTGGGTCTACGTGTATTGTCTGCTTGCAAATATCCCCAGCTAAAGACTGAATACTGTCCTACAACAACAAAAAAGCATTAGCATTGAAGAGAAAATGGACAAACTGCATATGGGCCATAGTCCATGTCATTAAAAGAGAATGCTAGCCCCACTTGAACAAGTTTTGTCTAACAGAATGAAATATAAGTGGGTAAGAAAGACATTCTAGAAAATATATAATCATATACTAATACAATACAGCATTACAGTAAGGTACTAATAAAAAAACTAAAATACATTACGGTGCAACAAGAAACATTACTCACAGCGTATTCATGTTGCGGATGGCTCTCCGAGACATGATTGCGTCTGTTACAGCTTTCTTGAATTGCCTGAAAGACAAAGGAGAATAATACCAAACTCAAAACATTACTTAAATAGTGTTTTTTCTATAATTGAAATCTATTTCTAAATATGTTAATTAACTTTATTTCCATGACAGAGATGTGACAGCACCAACGTCATTATAAAACCAAATGTCACTACATCAACATGCAATAGTGGTGATGAAAAAACATGAGATTAAACTGTGGTAACCAAAGAAAAAGAAAAAAAAAAATCACCAAAATCTGTTTTTATTTATGTTGATAAAATCAGGAGGCTCATCACAAAGAAACTGAGGTAGATTAATGAAGCATTTTTAAGGCTATATGACTAATAAGGGAGTAAGTTTGACTAAAATGTCAAAATAGTATTGGTTTTGGCTGAACTAATAAGACTGTAATAGAATAGTGGTGGTTTGGTTTTCTTTGACTGACACAATACTGCCTCAATAGCTTCTTTCAATAAGCATTCAAAATATCCAGTTACCAAACTCTTATTCTATTAATACTAATAATATTTAAACTTGTGTGAGAACTCTGACTAACACACACACAAACACACACGGCTGCTCACCTCATAGCCAGATACATGGGTCGAATGGCGAACAGAGGGAAGGTGTGAACCTTTATCATGATGGTCATGAAGGCGATGTACAGGAGCACTTTGATGAAACCTGAAAGAAAAATTAGTACTTGAGTATTGATGCCATGGCTTTTTGAAGGACACAGACTCCATCTAGAGGAAAAAAATACTCCAGCATGACATTTTGAACTGAATAAGGCACCTGTGAAGAGCTCAGTGTAGAGCATATAGACGGCCTTGTTGTCCCAGGGATTCTCACTCTGCAGGTCAATGGTGTGCAGAAGGTATTTAATGAAGGTGGTCAGTACCATGGTCAGCAGGATGGCATACTGAGTGGCACAGAGAGGAGAGACAGACAGACATTTACAAGTTATCATCGTCTCCAT
This sequence comes from Spondyliosoma cantharus, assembly GCA_900302685.1. Classification (NCBI taxonomy): domain Eukaryota; kingdom Metazoa; phylum Chordata; class Actinopteri; order Spariformes; family Sparidae; genus Spondyliosoma; species Spondyliosoma cantharus. The sequence goes on along the minus strand of OMLP01015208.1, from coordinate 393 downwards.
TACGTGATCTCAATAAACTTGCAAAGTGACACTGAACCACAGAAACTGTGTGTAGAATTCTTTCTGTGACATTCATCTGTGGCATCCATCAAAAACTGAGCCAGAGTAAAAGTTTGAAACATAAAAAGGCTCTGTGGAATGATTAATGTGATGTTGTGAGGAGACCGGTGCCATGTGAATCAGACAGAATGTAGCTAGATGTCCTCAACTCTAGGAAACATTGCTCAGTCATTCTCGCAGTTGTCTTGCTTAGTTGATTTATAATGAAGTACATTTAAATGGCACATGTTGAAGAGTCCTGGCAACATTTATAAACATTTAATATACCAAGAGAGCTTAAATGACTATTGGTAAAAAAAAAATTAAAAAAAATGAAAAAAAAAAAAAAAAATA